>JAODAL010009009.1:0-113611 GCA_025379985.1 Phyllomedusa bahiana
TTTCGAAATTACGGGAATTTTGTTTTTTCCTGGTTTTGACCCTCGGCTTCAGACTTCTGTCCACTCTCTGCTTGCTTTCTGCCCTTACCTCCTTGCTTGTGACCCAGTTACATCTTTGCCTGCCGCCTACCTTGGCCTCTCTGCCTGTGACCCAACTACGCCTCTGCCTGCTCCCTTGGTTCCACGTTTGGCACTTTGTTTGTTACTCCGAGTTACCACGTCGGGGGTAGTGACCATAGAGTCCCCTGCAGCCAAGTCCATCCCACCTTGCGGAAGACTCTGCTGAATACTGGGGGGCTCCTTAGATGTGGTCAGTGTAACCCCTCGCAGTGATTCAGCGCTTCCACACCTGCAGCCGTTGCAGTATGGGACTGAATAGAGTGGGGACCGTGGAGCACATCGTGACAGCCAGCACATGCCATTGCCTCATCCTGTCTATTTACCAAAGACTCTATATGTTATGTATTAAAATGACAAAAACAATATTTCACATTTAAAGGTTTAGTGTATGTTCACACGGCTTAAATTGTCACATATTTCGGCGCGCATTTCACTGCGTATTGCGCTTTATATTGATTATGCGTCGTCTCTCCGCATGTACAATGCGATCATATTGTTCGAGTGGGGGGAGAATTGAGATGTCAATTGTTAGTGGCGATTACGCACCGCTGACAATGCATGTCTATGGCACTGGCACCCGGCCCTTCCCCCCGTGCTTTGGAATTACTTGTTAATCAGCGCGTGGTTCCAAAATACACGGCATGTTGCAGCGCATACAATATGCGCCGCAATAAGCCGTGTGAACATACCCTTACTGTACATTTAAAAACTCTAAAAAAAGTTTCCTTTTTCTACACATCTAACACTAAAATTAAATGCTAAAAAAGACTTTATAATTAAGGTACTTCAAATCAGTCAGTCCTATGTGTGGAACATTTTCAAAAATTATGGACGTTATGCTACAACATACACCAAATTACTAACAAGGATATTGCTATTAACAGGTTCATATATTTGCAATTTCTTGGTCACACACCACGAACAGCAAGAATTATTTTACTTTGAATTGCTTAACACAGCTGGTGTTTATAGGATTTGCACAAATATGGAGCCCTTGAAATTTCTGTTAATGTATTGCTTGCTTTCATCTCCTGTTGGTATTGGATGGACATTGATTATGAGAAAGTCATGGGATGAATGTCAAAGATTTGTACTTATTGATTTTATGTCCTCATTTACATTGCTTGAAATCGGATGTAAATTACAAAGGTGATTTTGTCTTCGCCAATCTGTCCAGTTTCCATTAAGGTACCCAATAAATGTTTTAAAGCTGCCCTTATTTGACGCTTTCAAAAAAACAGGGAATTTCATGCTCCAGAGCTACTCTTTGCACTGTAACTGCAGCGGGAAAGAGTAGCCTTTTATATTTACGGATCTTGTACCAACTAGCGTAGAGTACAAGCAACCGATACCCAATTTTTTACTCAATTTATTAATGTTGCATATGAAAGCTTAGGTTACACGGGATGCAACTGTATGCCAAGGAAGCGTATGTGCCCCCCTTTTTGGGGCACCTTCACCTCTTGAAGCCTAAACTGCTGCAGCTTTTTATGCAGATTTTAAGTTACACCAAAAAAGTATTTTGAAAAATATTAAAACACTATGCCAGGGAAAATTCACACTTAAATAATGTGGTTCACATTTACTATTGTGGTTGCTCTAGAAAAGTGTCTTTACAAGTGCCAAAGAGTGGCACATATTTGGCGCAGCATGGTGTAGTGTGTTGCAAACACATTTATTATGGACACTTTAGACACCTCTTGTGACGTCTCTGACATGGGGGCATGGCTCAGCAGAAATTGGGTGTGGCTTTATATGAAATGGGTGCGGTCACATTTCGGCACGCTATGTAAAAATGTGCTAACATTTTTGTGTAGAGTAAGCCAACTAGTAATTGTCTAAAAAAAGCTAGACAAGTCTAAAGATGTGCCAAATATAACAAACAACATGAGCCACACTGATAAATCTTTCCAAGAGAGAAAATCCAGCAACTGTGGCTTGATCCAAAGATACGTTTTAAAAAACCCGTAGCTTATTGAAACATTAGAAGTAAAAAATAGCAGTAAAACATTGCATCGTAATGGCTGGTACATCAACGCGTTTCGAGGGACTGCCCCCTTAGTCATGATGTGATAAATCTGATCACTGATAAATCTGATTCGTTTTTACACTGTCTTTCTAAGTTTTTTGCTGGGCCTTGTGCACGAGATATTAAAAGAAAATTTAAAGCAATGATTACCTGGTCTGCAAAAAAAAAACTTCAAAAAAACTCATTTTTGGGCCTCGTTCATTCTGTTTTATGTGTATTCGGACACATAAAACTGCATGCAATGTGCACTCAAGGGCTTCTTTTAATTGAAATATGTACTTTAAGGGGCTGTACTTCTGCTGTCAATCTGAAATCTTTGTCATGGTGAAAAAAAAAATAAATTACTTATTATATGTGTTGTAAAAACCTTCTAAAAAAAAAAAAACGCTGTGTGAAACTGTCCTCAGCATTTCATTCTGTGGTGTTTTTTGGGTCAGTGTTTTTTACTTTTCCCCAAAACACAGCATGCTCTAGATTTAGTATTATTTCTGCTGTCTTCCCCATGAGCTTCTCTATAGAACCTTAAACGTGGTTGAAATGTTGCATGCAGAAAATTACACTAAATAAAAAAAAAATCCCAAAACACTCCAATTAAAATCATGTTATAATTCTTTTTTAAAAGGTGGGCATTAGTGCTTTTTCATACAGTTTAAAAAGGCAGAAAAGAACATTGGAACAGATTTATTTGTAAATGTACTAAAAAACTGGCACAAATTCCATGCACCACATTTATTATCTTATAAAAAGAGAAATGCATTAGAGTTTCTAATGGAATGCGCTATAATATTGGTCCAAGGAATATCACTCAAAAGGTGGCATAAAGATCAGTAAAGAGTCTACCGTGCCACAAATATGTGATGGATTTATCAAATAGCAGGTGTCTTAGTGATATATTTGCCACATCTTCAGCCTAAGCTCTCTAGCATTAGAATAGATTTATTTGAGGCATTATTTTTAAATCCGCATGAACTGTGTGAAGGAATCTTTAAAGAGATGTTCTCTTTATGCTGTTTCACAGAGCCTTTTCTTCACAGCCAGCTTCAGACTCACACTTTCTGGTCAGGGTGTGGGTGGTTCTACAGCAGTGACTGGCATATCAGCTCTGCCATTCCTAGCTGAACCTGTTACAGTGACATGAATGTAGGAGGTTTGTAAACTGTAGTGCACAGGGCTATAAAGCTCTAAAGGTTTAAAGTTTGTTAGTAACATAGATAAACAAGCTTGTGTGCTGGAGATAACACTAAGCAAGGAGTGAGTCACCGTGGTCAGACAGTGTTGTTGAAGTAATGAGAGGAGAGAGAGATGGTCAGTTACCTAGAGAAACCTTTGTACAGAAGCATGATATCAAATCTCCTCTATCTCCTAAACAAAGCAAAATCAGAACAGCAAGGTATTTGGTAATAGTCCCTACCTTTGCCTACATGTTTAAAGCTATTCATTGTGGTGAGAAAACCTATTTAATACTGTGTGTTAATGGAAATAATTAGTTGAAAACATAATTAACAGTTAACAGAAATCAATTAGACAAATAATATCAATATATTTGTTGTATGCTACTAGTCAAGTAGTTATTGGTGCAATTATCTGGCAGTCACTTCTTTTCATTGCACGGTATCTAGCAGTGAACTTAATAACAGTGACGAAGATGTTAATTGCAGCTGCAGCCTTCTACAGATGCATGTAATTGAGGGACTAAAATAATGCAGAAACCAAGAGGGATAATTAGAATAAAATAAGAGTAATTAGGTTTTGGCACATCAGAGCAGTGTAAATGTGAAGAACAGAAAAAGATATAATACTGTACAGTAATTGTGTTTGGAATAGGCCATGTGGAGCATGCACACAAGGTTGGTTTAATTTAACTACTGGTTTTAGTTCTTTAGCTCCAATTCCTAAATGTGTCTTTCATTATAAATTAACAGAAAGGTTTCTTCCTGCGCTGTCAAGCTATAGTCCTTTCAATAAGCCTTGTTGGCGTGGGCTGTTGTCACACAGGACATGAATCTGACCTCCAGAATTGTCGAGAAGCTGCTTATTCATAAGACATTTTAATTCCCATGAATAAGCCATAAAAAAGAATGACAAAAGCATACTTTTCCAAGATTTTCTTGCCTAAGGCAACAGTTGCTCTTATTAAATAAATACTTATCTCATGTCAGTAGCAGATGTACAATGTGACACAATTAGGCTTTAGCTCCTCTGATTTATGCCAAGTTCTCTATTATTTTATTAAAAGTTAAGTTTCACTATGGAGCAACTTTAAATAAAAAAAATGTACTCTGCAATACTGTACATGTACGAGAGGGGATGCTTGAATGGTGTTATCATCTCATCTACTGGTCATCTACTGGCTTGCTATGAGCTGACCGCAGGGAATAGGCAGACGGTTGTGCTTTTCACAATTGTCCCTCTTCCTTTCTATGGGAGTTCCAAATATTGCCAAGCGAAAGTGCTTGGTTGTATGTCAAGCTCTCATTGAAAAGAATGGGGAGAACTGTGCAACTGTTACAATCCATCTGCAGACCGGAAATGAGATGAGAACCTCCCTTTAATTTATTTGCTGTGAGTCCACATTATTGGGGACTAACAGCAGAACACCACTAATAAATGGAAGGTAAAGCACTCCAACCTTGCAAACGGGTGCTCAGTGGGAGGACAAAAATCTGTATACAATGGAAGGAGGGACAGAGGGATTTGGGTAGAAAGTAGGGAGTGTTCCTCCAAAAGAGAGACACTTAGGAGGTATGGGAACTGATATTAGCTAACATCTGCAGTAGTGGCTAATAAAGATTCTATTCTTAGGATCATCAATGTGTAATAAGAAGGTATCCCAAGGGTCAGGAATCGGCACCAAGCTATGACCTCTTTATTACCTATACAGATCATCAGTTCATTTAGCTGTACTGCAGCTCAGGCCTGTCTTATTGCTGATAGGTCATGGAGCATGTTCACACGGCGTTTTGGTATACGTTTCCGATCTGTGTTGGATCCGAAAATCGCATTCCAAAATGCTGCGTTGATCGGATCCTAAACATATCCAACACGTATCCAACACACAGCTGCATATTTGGATACATGTTGCATGCAGCAGGATCGCACCCTATCATTTTAGATAGGGCTCCTGCTGCATCTTTTGGACGAAGAATTGACTGGTCAATTCTTGGAACGGTTCCAAAAGACGCAATGAGACACGCATTAGTGATCACTCGTGTGAACGCCAATGTGTATTTCATATTAAAAGCAATGTAAATCACATTGCTATTTGTTAGTTGCTTGTTTGGGTCCGTTTAGGGTCCGACAGACGGATTCAAACATGTATCTAAAAACGTATGTTCACACGGACTCAACACATCATGTGAACATACCCTTAGTGTTAAGACACTCTCCGATTATGGCCTGTAATAGGGATAGGCAATGTTTTTTTTTTTTTCCGGTAAAGAAAGCCTTTAAGTGTTATATGCAGGGTAGCAGAAATATGCCAGGATGTGTATCACAGTATATTTACTATTTTGCCATAGGTAAACTTAAACTCTATCAGTTCTCTATCTATAAAACACTAAAATGTAACTTTTATTATGTATCACACTTAACCTCTATACGCACTATTTAAAAACCTGATTTCTAACCTCTCAATTTATTCCTTTCTACTTCTGAAGGAATAGCTCCTTTTCTATTATCAAGTCTTATTATACAGTAATTTACTAACTCCAGTAAGGGATCCCAAGCATCCTACTTGGGCAGTCATCCCTAATCTAATGGACATAAAACATATAAGGTTTCCTTGTGATACCCTCTGCAGCGGGTGACACTTGTAGACAGAGGTGAGAAATCAGGTTTTTAAATAGTGTGTATAGAGGTTAAGTGTTATACATAATAAAAGTTACGTTTTAGTGTTTTATAGATTGAGAACTGATAGAGTTTAAGTTTGCCTATGGCAAAATAGTAAATATAGTTATCAAAAGTCACTCTCTGTTCTCTTGCGAGATTCCCATTTCTTTGGAGACTATTTGATGTGTAGTACAGGATACAAACTGGTAATACAGGCAACTGAATTTGTTTGTTGTAGTGAAAAGAATGGCAGAACTGGAGATTCATGTTGCATCTCACTGCTACAGTGAGATTACCTCATACAATCACAAAAAAAAAAAATACAACACCAGGACTAGCCACCAATCTTATCAACTTTATATGATTAGAAGTTTACAGCAGTAAAGTCTGGCACTTGGATGATTAAAGGGGTTGTCTCACTACAAGGATTGCTTTTTATGTTAAAGATCTTGCGAAAACAAATCACTTTGCAATATGTGTCCATTAACAGTTTCCTACCTATTTCTTTATATCCCCTCTTACATGGGCTGCTCCTCAGGTCGCTATAGCCACAGACCCCATTCAATCTCTCCTGATCGGCTGTCAGTGCTGGTCGCTATAGCTACAGACCTGGTATCACCAGCAGCTCGCCACTGGAGGTCAGTAGAAGCTGGTAGTACCCAGTAAACATGCCTCTGAATTCAAAAATGAAACTGAAATCAGGACTGAGATAAGATGAGTCAATGTAGTGAAACAACCCCTTTAAGTTTTATTGCCATTGTTGATTTGAATTCATCCTACAGGCAAAACACAGAAAAAATAAAGATTCAAAAGAACATAACCAGGTTTGCGTTTACAGAGCACTGTTACACAAGCAAAAAGAGACCTACACCTTGTTGCATGTGGATATGTTTCTAGATGTATTTAGATTAATAGCTCATCCTTAGGTTTGGTTCTAAAGTTTAGGTTTTTTGATAGCAAGTCAAAGCTGGGAATGGTTTATACATGGAGGACACGGATTAAAGGATGACTAAAACTTCTCCTTTAAAATCCAATCTGAGTTTTGGATTAAGAAACTGCATCATAAAAAATGACTGTACGAACTCATGTTCTGATTAATAATCTTAAACGGACATTTTATGAGATCTGCAAGTAATCTATGGAGCAGAAGGTATACTAGCTGCTATAGGGTCTATCTCCACTCAGAAATACAGTGCAGTTAGTAATGGCTATGTATAGTAGAAGCGGCATGAACAATAAATGGGGCCCCATTTTAAGTTTAGCTATCGGTCCTTAAGGTTACTTGTTATGCCCTACTGTGTGCATCAACCTTCCACTTTCTTTTTAAAATTATACCTGTGCTGTGACATTACTATGTGCATTATATCTGAATTGTTTAGACATGCTTTTTCTCTAGAGTTATAATGCAGTTGTCTGCATTATGATGTCTTCTGTAAACGTTATTTCTATTTCTATATTTGTAATATCACTGTGTGGATGATTGCTGTGCTATAACATCGCTCTAAGTACTATACCTCTACTATGACCCAACTGTGCATTACATATGCTTTTTCCTAGTGCTATCCTATTGTTGTGTCCATTGTGACTTTTTTTTGTAGGCGTTACTCCTGTTTTATAATTGTGGTACCACTGTGTGCATAATTTTTGCGCTGTATTACTGCCAATACTATACTACTACGGTACTCTGACATCATTATGTGCATCATTTCTGTGCTGTCACTTCACTGACTAGATTATTCCTGAGCCTAAAAATAACCTTATGTATCATTTCTCTGTTATGACACCACTGTGTGCATTATCCCTGTACCATGACATTGCTTTGTACATGACTCATGCATCACTCTGGACTATACCTAAACTGTGACAACACTTTGTGTGTTATTCTTATTTTTTTAGGGAAACACCCATGACACCTGTGTATATCAAACTAATCACAAACTTTCCATGCCTGGAACTAACTGTTGAAGGTGGTCATGATGGTCAAGTTTTTCTACTGGGCCACATGATTACTTGTTACAACTTTGTTTTTGGAGTATTTATAGAGAACAACAGTACCCATCATAAAATAATTCATAAGGTTTATACATATAAAACTGTCATGGATAGTATTCCTCAGGTTATTTGGGTATTGGAGGTGGAATTTTCCATTCACTCTCTTCTTTTTAGAATGAACATTGCTCGTTGGCACATAAATCACAGAGTGCAATTTTAACATGACACTTAAAAAATTGCTGTGCAATATAATTTATACTAACACTGAAACTGTGTTTTTTGGAGCATTTACCCATAAAATACAAATTTAAAGGGATATCCCCACCCTTAACTTATAGCCACAGGATATGCCATAAATGTCCAATAGATTTGCACATACGACAACTCACCATAGGAGCTGCCATCAGTAATTTGCCAAACTATCTGGGCCCCCCACGCATTATCAGTTCCTATCTTGCACCATATCAGTAGACTCCTTTTTTCTTAAATTTTTTCAGGGTCCCTGACAACTGTGATGATGTGTGTGTGTGTGTGGCCGCCTCTTTTCATTCTCCACATAAATAAGGACCACATAGATTGTGTTTTAGAGGTGGAACCACCCAACTACCAGACATTTATGGGATATCCTGTGAACATGCCATAAATGTTCAATGTGCCAATATCCTGTCAAAGCTCAGTTGAAAGTAATCTACTTATTCTAGCTAGACAATGGCATCTTGTGTTCTTAAGTCATTGCAATTACTTAAAAACTTTCCAGACTAGCTGAATGGCGTCCATATTTCTTTCCGAATAGATTCCCAGCCATCTTGAAAATCACCATAGTTAATTGAAGTTCTATTTAATGTATCTCTAGTGTGTTATTTCAGTTCCTCTGTGCCTTCATTAAAAAAAAAAGATACAGTTTTGAAAGGAACATTCATATATTTCAAGTTTATAGCAATTCAAATGTTTAAAGTAAACCAAGGGCCTATGTGAAAAATGAACACAGAATTACAACAAGCAGCTAAATGAAACTGTAATGGCAAAATAGATTTATAACCCGGCTCGCTTTAACGAGCGAACACATTTTCCAAAGAAGGCAAATGGGTTATTGATTTCTTCTAAGAAAAAATCTGTTGTCTGAAGCTTTTCGTTATACTGTGATTCTTGGCATAATACCTACAGGTAGCTTCTCTGGATAAAATAATGCATTTACTAAATTAAACCGTAAAGCAGAAATTTTTAAATCCGCCAAAATGTAGTACAATGCCTAAAATATTTTGGCTCCATGTTCATTACACGGTCATCAAGATGGTATCTGATGGTCAATTTGCTAATATTTATTGGGTTGAGGAATGATTTCAGTTACATCCAGTTGAAACCCGAAGTTTACATACACGATATAAAAAGACACATATCATGTTTTTCTCACTGTCTGACAAGAAATCAGAATAAACCTTACCCGTTTTAGGTCAATTAGGAACCAAAATTAGTTATATTTGACAAATGCCAGAATAATGAGAGAATTTTTAAGGCATTTTTATAACTTTCTGCAGTCATAAGTTTCCATACACTAGGATTACAATGCTTTTAAACAATTTGGAACATCCCATATGATGATGCCATGTCTTTGAAAGCTTCTGATTGGCAACATCACTGCTTCTGTGTGTAACATCATAGGAAAATCTAATGAAATCAGTCAATATATCAGGAAGAGAATTGTGGTCTTGCACAAGTCCGGATCATCCTTGGGTGCAATTTCCAGATACCTGAAGGTCCCTCGTCCATCTGTACAAACAATTATATGCAAGTACAAACAAAATGGGATTGTCCAGCCATCATACTGCTCAGGAAGGAGAAAGGTTCTGTCTCAGAGATGAACGTGCTTTGGTCTGACAAGTGCATATCAACCCAAGAACAAAAGCAAAAGTCCTTGTGAAGATCCTGGAGGAAGCTAGTAAGATTATGTCATTATTAACAGTGAAACGAGTACTGCATCAACATGGACTGAAAGGCCACTCTACTAGGAAGAAGCCATTACTCCAAAAGAAGCAGATAAAAGCCACATTAATGTTTGCAAATGCAGACAGGAACAAAGACCTACATTTTTGGAGACATGTCCTGTGGTCTGACGAAACCAAAATTTAGCTGTTTGGTCATAATGACCATTATTACATTTGGAGGAAAAAGGGAGCAAGGAGGCCTAAGAACACCATCCCAACTGTGAAACACGGGTAGGCAGCATCATGTTGTAGGGTTGTTTTGCTGCAGGAAGGACTGGTGCACTTCACAAAACAGATGGCATCACGAGGAAAGAAGATTATGTGGCAGTACTGAAGCAACATCTCAAGACATCAGTCAGGAAGTTAAAGCTTGGGTGGAAATGGGTCTTCCAAACGGACAATGGAGTGGCCATCACAAAGTCCTGATCTCAATCCTATTGAAAATTTATGGGCAAAGCTAAAAAGGCAGGTGCGAGCAAGGAGACCTATAAACATGGCTCAGTTACACCAGGTCTGTCAAGAAGAATGGACCAAATTCCTACCAACTATTGTGAGAAGCTTGTGGAAGGATATCCAAAATGATTGACCCCAGTCATACAGTTTAAGGACAATGCTACTAAATACTAATGAAATGTATGTAAACTTTTGACTTTGCAGAAACGAATAAAAATGCTTTAAAACATCTCTCTCTCATTATTTCGGCATTTGGCAAATATAAATAATTTTGGTAATCCTAATTGACCTAAATGTGTAAGGTTTATGCTGATTCCATGTCAGATAGTGAGAAAACATGCATATGTGTCTTTTTATATAGTGTATGTAACTTCTGGTTTCAACTGTAGTTAGTGTGGTTGAAAAAAGACATTTGTGGTTGAATTTTATACTTATCTTAATCTACATTTTTTTTTTGTGAAATGCCAGGCAATTTTTATAATTAGCACACTGGAGCTAATTTGGTCATGTACTATATCAAGGCTGCTATTTTTTTTATTCTGGTTCCAGATTTCAGCTTTCAAAGTGCTCTGCACACTATGGGGCCTTAAAATGTATTCTCACCTGACACATTCATGCCATTTCCATTTTATACCCCTTTAACACATAGTTGCCAACTTTAAAGGCGTTTTCTCACTAGTTTGCTTTCAACATGTTGGGAAAGGTAAATTAAGAATTTTACTAAATACATTGCTCTTTTCATATTGCCATGGTCAGGAGATAAAGAAGATTTTATCTGCTCTGAGTGCACACAGGTTTGTCTAAGTTACCGTCCATATCCCTCTTCCTGATTAGACAAAGAGAAGGAAGTAATGTCACCATGGTTAGATGGAGCAGAGTCTTTATCTCTAACTAGCTAAGATTATTTACCTTTGATAAGCACATGTTTTCACTCCTTGGAGCTCTGTAGCTTTGTTTTTACAGATTACATCTCCTTTATGTCACTGTAATGCTCAACTAGTAGAGGAGCTAAATATGCTAATAACTGCTACAGAACCACCCCCAATTTGACCAGAATTCTGTGAAACAATATGGCTAGAAAACCCCTTTAAAACTATCTGAAATGTAGTATGCTTCATGCACTGTTGAGTTTCATTCCTGAGCCACACCCATTTTAAGGTCACAAGCTTTTTATAGGCCACACCTCATTTTACAGACCTCCTCCTCACCTTCATGAGGCATACTTGCCAACTCTTTCAGAACATCTACAGTGGAAACCCCATAGAAGTGGCCCCAAGTTGGAAATTACACCCCTCAAAGAATGAATCTAGGAAGCTAAATGACATCATAAGCATTTTCAGAAATTTGCAGAGAAAATTGCAATTTTCTTTTTTTGGTTTTAATGTCATGATGTTCACCGTTTGGGTTAAATGACATGGTAACTTTATTCACAGGTCAAAATAATTGCCAAAAACACCAATTTATCACATTGGGATGTTTTGGGAAGACTTTGTAATCTTTTTCCTCTTTCTTTTTTCCATTTTTTATGAGTCTGGATGTACAACAAAAAATCTAACCTTTATTGTTTGGAATAAATAACTCAATCGTTTTTGTAGATTAAATTGCTATGGATGTGGTGATACCTATTATGGTTACATTTTTCACTTTTTTTTTTTTTACTTATAAATGTTTTACAAAAAAAAGTGTTTTTTGTATTAATATTTATATTTTTACTTTTTTTGGTCTCTCTATGGGAATAAACTATGAGATCACTTAATGTTATTTACAATACATTGCAATATATTGCTGTATTAGGCCTATCAGGCTTCATACATGACAATATTTGGCCTTTAGTTGCTATAGCAATTATTGGCACCCTACAATAGTATTACAGGGCAGCTGTCAACCACCTAGATGCTGTGGCCACTACTGACATATGCATCTAGAGGGCTAAATGTCTGGAATCAGAGCTAACAGCTTTTCAACAATTGCATTAGAAGCCCAGCTGTACAGTTTCTAAGCCAGTTCCATGCGAGCGCCATAAATTGGCAAGTATGGAGCGTTGGCATAGGGTACGTCCACACGGCAAGGTTTTCAGACAAATATTTAGATGGTTTTCAAATTTGAATACCATCTGAAAACCGACTGTCAACCATCCACATAGACTTTAATACAAAATTCGTTTAGTATTTTACACTGAACAGATTTTCAGTCGGTCACATTTTTACACCGCCAGAGTTCCGAAAAACTTAGAACAGGCATAATCTTCGGGCCGGTTTTCGGGCGGAAGGTGTGCATTTCAAAGGTTGAGGGGGACAGGCGAATCTGCAAACCATGGGAAGAACCGTCCCCAAAACCATGCAAAAGATGACAAAATACAGAATCCGACTGATATTTTGTCTATACCGTGTGGACCTACCCCTATGTGTTCTAGCACCACAGGTAATGAAAAAATGGCTGCATGTTGCTGTGCTATAAAGGAGAAGATGAATAATTAATGTCCTCTTCTTTGTTTTCTGAATTAAATACAGAAAGAAAGCGACTATAATGGAGCCGACAGCTCTTTATATTACCAGTATCATGTGAAGAGGGCATGCAGAGGTAGACAGAGGAGGAAGTCTTTGAGGAGCAGATAGTGATGCCAGTGAAGGGGGCATTTTGTTGATTTCTAACTATGAAAATTTGCTAAGACTTTAAATGAATACTTTAATTTTTCTATTTGGTTCCATTACTGTGGATAGTATAAATGTCTTTCCCTGTCTAACCTATTGGTATGTTTCTGCAAGCCCCCATTTCCATTACTCTGATTGTCTGTGCTTTACTTTCCCTGTCTAATCTATTGGTATTCTTATGATTTGTTTCTCTATCCCCATTCCGTGCTGTTCATGTTGAGTCAACACTGTACTATATCTAGTCATTCTGCTCCCTTTTCTTCTCCCTCAAAAGAAAAAGTAGCACTAAAACTACCAGGTTACATGCACGGCATTAGCAGGACCCCCCCTGCATGGAAAACAGCATAAATTAGAACAATATGCCGTGAAACACAATTATTCTTTTTGCGATTTTATGAATATTTTTAATTCTTTATATTATAGAACAATCTTCGCCAATATTGCCATAATCAAACATTAGCTGAAATTTTATGTACTTCTCACATAAACATAATGAAAGTTCAATGGAATGTAATCTGGAATCCTCAATGAGGTTGAATGTCCCAAAAGATCGGCAAGTATCCGCCAAAGGTATCTACTGGTTTCGATGCCTTTCAGCAGTTATGTGGCAGCGTTATGTGGACGATGTCTGCATGTTTTGGAGAGGCAACGAGGAAGAGTTGGATGATTTCATGCGGCATATCAATGCGGCACATCCGCAGATTACATTCACTCTAGAAAAAGATCGTGAAACCATAAACTTCTTAGATGTTACTGTTAAGAAGGAAGGTGCCAATGTATTAACTACACTATATTCTAAAGAGATTGACAAAAATAACTTACTGGATAGTCGTAGTCAACATGCCCCTAGTGTTATTAATGCAATCCCTAAAGGACAGTTCCTCAGGGCTCGCCGAATTTTTTCCTCAAATGAGAGTTATCAACAGCAAAAAGAGAAGTTAATTCATAAGTTCACTGCAAGAGGTTACTCTAAAGAGATAGTTTCTAAGATAGGAGAAGAGGTGGGTGCCCTGTCACGCAATGAAGCGCGGGCTCCTAAACCTAGAGAAAGCGATCATAGATGTGGATACATTTCAGTGTATGATTCCCATGCCAATCTGGTTAGGAGAACTATCAGGAAATATTGGCATCTGTTGCAAAAAGATCAAAAATATGGCCATCTATTTAAAACCTACCCTAAGTTTTTTTATCAGATAGGAAAATCTATCGGTAAACTTTGTTGTACATTCAGATCTTAAAAAGAAGATTACCCCGCAACAATTCCTTCAGACCCAGAGAAGGGGTACTTACCCCTGCCTTGCCTGCCACAATTGTAATGGCATAATAAAGGGTGACTTTATTGCACA
Organism: Phyllomedusa bahiana; assembly: GCA_025379985.1. Classification (NCBI taxonomy): domain Eukaryota; kingdom Metazoa; phylum Chordata; class Amphibia; order Anura; family Hylidae; genus Phyllomedusa; species Phyllomedusa bahiana. The sequence continues at coordinate 14,402 of JAODAL010009009.1, forward strand.
TCCATCACAAAGTACCCCGGTCGCTATCCGTGGCTTCTCCACATGCACAACCAGCAATGTTATATACTTACTCAAATGCCCATGTGGCAAATGTTATGTCGGCCAGACATCACGGATGATACGTGTTAGGCTCAACTAACATATATCTCAAATTCGCTTATATAAGTCCCGAATGGAGAAAAACCCTTGTGAGGTTGAGCCGATGGTTCAGGACCAACAACAAAAACAAAAAAAGTTTGGTGATCGGGGCGTTTGCTAGACACTTCTATGAGAGTTCACACAATGTATCAGACTTGCGCTGGTGTGTGTTAGAAGAGGTCACGGGTAGTGACCCAGTTCAGACTAATCTGCGACTGTTGCAGCGCGAAGTATTTTGGATAAATAGATTGGACGCTCTAGCTCCGAAAGGGCTTAATGAAACGTGCCTGTGGAAAGTATTCTTATAATTACATTGTTGCAATTTATTTTCCTCCATATGTGGATTCTACTTTATAACAGTTCATATTGGGGTTAACAAAGAGTGCTTAATATGTATATTTATTGTACTGTTGTTGAATAGAATAGAATTGTTTGCACTAGATAGTATTTTAACTTTTAAGAGAGTTTACTAGATTCCTTGAATGTTGATGTCCTGTATTGCATAGTAGGCGGGTTTAATTATTTTCACCTGCACTCATATGAATAAATAGCCAGCGTACGTAGGATCCCTCTCACACTTGAGAAAGGGGGCATGGTTATCTCCCGAAACGTCGTGTGGTGTTTTTTATGGAGGACATCTAAACCGGCTGCTCCTATGATCTCTGCTGAAAGGCATCGAAACCAGTAGATACCTTTGGCGGATACTTGCCGATCTTTTGGGACATTCAACCTCATTGAGGGTTCCAGGTTACATTCCATTGAACTTTCATTATGTTTATGTGAGAAGTATATAAAATTTCAGCTAATGTTTGATTATGGCAATATTTGCGAAGATTGTTCTATAATATAAAGAATTAAAAATATTCATAAAAACGCAAAAAGAATAATTGTGTTGCACGGCATATTGTTCTAATTTATGCCCTTTTCTTCTCCCCCCACACTTTGTTAATTAGCTGGCTTTACTTTTACCCTCTCTTATTTACACCTGGTTAGTCTGAATAGGGTTTTAATCCTGAACAAATTTCCCTGTACTGGTTTCCCTCGGTCATCCTGTGTTTATTCTAAGTATGAGGATGAATTAAAATTAAACCAGGAATGAACAAAAAATATACCAGTTACCAGTTAGTTAGACTTTTCTATTAACAGCTTCACAACCTACCATACTCACCCACCATGCTTTTCCTGGCCTCCATAATTTCTACCTTTATTTTCCTTAAACTATTTGCTTATCCTCAAACCTCTCTGCTGGACAATAAGCTCTTTATCTCTCTATGTGTTCTACCTTCTCTCCTGTCTGCTCTTTATCTCTCTATGTATTCTACCTTCTCTTCTGTCTGCTGCCACTGACCTCTTTCCCACTATCAATACTCTTCCCACTAAACTGATGCAACATACTCTCTATCCTACTCCCATCTGCTAACCCTTTCTTTGCTCCCCGGGGTCTGGGATATATCCATCCCCCCGGGCCCCCCAGCACACCCCATAGTATCCCTTCTCTTACTGATCCGCCACCACAAACTCCTTTAACCCCTTAAACCTAAAACCTATTCCCTTGATCCCTGCTCACCCTATTTATCTCTCTGGAGCTCGGTAGAATGATGGTCTGTGTGAAACAAATTCTCTTACATCTTTACCTCACATAACTTATCCTTCCAAGGCTTGACAGAAACCTAGCTAAGATACTCTGACACAACCTCCCTTGCTCCACTCTCATTTAGTGGCCTCCAATTTATACATGTTCCCCGCCAAGATAACAAGCAAGGTGGTGGTGTTGGCCTTTTTTTGCTGGATAATTGTTCCTTTGTCCCAATTCCACCTCTACATTCCTTCACTCTCCCCTTCTTAAATTTTACTCCGTCCGCATCTACTCCCCCTCTAACCTCCAAGTGGCCATCATCTACCGACCGCCAGGCCTTAATACCACCTTTCTCAATTACTTGGCTTTCTGTCTTCTCCACTTCCATTCCACTATCATCACAGGCAGTTTCAACATCCCTATCCTTCTCAGCTGCCAGCAAACTGTTATCACTCTCCTCTTCCTTGGGCCTCTAACAGTGGTCCCCTTGAGCCACTCATAAAGAGGGAGACACACTGGACCTTTACCCACCTCTGCCCCTTATGTAACATCTTAAGCTCTCCTCTTCCCCAAACACAATCTGCTTACTTTCTCCACCCTCTCCCCTTTACCTGCCTATCCTGTTCTGAACCTAGCACAATCTTATAGAAACCTGTAAGATCTTAACACTCACACTCACTCTCTGACTCTCTTGCACCTCTCTCTACTATATCTTCACTTCATGACCTTCACTAAAGAAGAAGTTACACCTCTGTGAGAGCCAGAAATCTTGCTTGTTTGTTGGTGACCAAATACTTATTTTCCACCATAATTTGCAAATAAATTCTTTCCAAATCAGACAATGTGATTTTCGGGATTTGTTTCCTCATTTTGTCTCTCATAGTTGAGGTCTACTTATGATGTCAATTACAGGCCTCTCTCATGAGTGGGAGAACTTGCACAATTGTTGCTTACTAAATACTTTTCTTCCCCACTGTAGGTCGCCTCCTCTATTAGGTCTTGTAAGGGCGCGTTTACACGGCACAGGACAAATACCGGCCGGTTTGCGGGCCAGTATTTGTCCTGTTTTGCGCCCGTCCCCACGCCGCGCAGGGGACGGCTTTTCTCCGCGATGAGCGGAGAAGAGCCCACCCCCTCCCATTGAGAAGCACATCTTCCGTCGGGAAACCGGATAGAAGATTGTGCTTCTACAATGTTTTGCCGCCGGACCGCTGGCGGCAAAACCGTCCGACGGCAAAACCTGTGCAGTGGGGACTGCTGCACAGGTTTTCCATAGAGCACAATTGTGCTCATTTTCGGACGGTTTTTCAGGCGGTCTGAAAAACCACAACCCGGCTTAAAAACCGGCCGAAAACCCTTGCCGTGGGGACATGCCCTAACTCTTTCAATACCCATAAAACTAAATGCTGATACATCACCCTGATGGACTTGGCAAAAGTGTTTAGATACTGAAGACATGTTTTCTTGCCAGGCAGAACAATGTGCATCTGAAAGATGTCGTCTGATTCTTATCTTCAGTGGTGCAGTGGTGCATCCTACATATTGTACCTGACATGCTAGACATGAAATGAGGTAAATAACATTTTTGTATCGCAATTAATACTTTGTTTTACATTGTAAATTTTCTTAGTAACATATGATGTAAATGTATCTGAACTAACAATGTATTTACATGTAGTACAAACTGGATGGCCACACCAATGAAAGTGAGTCATTGACAGCCAGGTTTGACTATTGTGTCCTTCTCGCTTCAGAATAGACTTGGGGACACTATTGGAGACAAACCTTACTCCTTCCTGCAGTATATTGGACATATTTTGATCACTATACACAGTTATATTTCGACTCATATTATCAGATCTCTGAGGAGTGACATAAATAAGCTGAAAACGCTGTATACTATACACTATATACTAAGATATATAGAGGATAGCCAGAGAATAGCCTTGTTTCCTTAGTTAATCACAAACAACGTCCTGATATGTTATAAATTCAACAGGGTCAGTACAATTTCTTTTGGTACAAATTTCATCATCAGAAAAATTATATGTAAATTGTAAATTCATATGATTTTTTTAAGTAACTGATGAAACCTGGTATCTCCTTTTCTGGACCCTTCTCATATCAGTAGCAGGTCATCTATATAAGACTACCTCTGATATGAAGACAAACATTGCTTCTGAAAATAAATTTCTTCTATATACCATGAATATTTGCGAGGGAGTAAATCTACTCCATGATGCACACTGTTTAATTAGAAATTCTCATCAAGAGAAATTAGTGACAAGAAATCACTGCATAATTAGAAATTCCCTTTTCTCTAGTGTATATGTACTGTATTTAAATAAGAATTCCTTCAGACATTCCAAAGCTAACTGATGGGGAATTGAGGGATAGAGGCTGATAACATCACAAGACATTCCCATTTTATATCTTCCAACATTTTGACTGTAGGTTTGGTTTCATGTAAATAACCTGGTAACTTGGAAATCAAGGGTTGTAACAAATGATCTACCCATGCACGCAAATTTTCACTGTAAGATCCAATGCCAGTGTGATATCAGCTTTACTAGGATTAAGGTTTATCAAGGAAACCTGATATTCCTGTTTGCTTGTTTGATTGATTTTTTAACATGAAGAAATGATTTTTTAACATGAAGAAATGAATGGTTTGTGTGCCTGAAATGGATGCATAGTGAATGAACAGGCAGTCCCAAACAAGTGTGGGTGAGCTGAAAATCACTTTTTGTTGTTTCAGTGTTTCTTTAGCTTTCTTTGTTCGTGCTCACCATTTAACAGCAAATTCTGAACTACAATAAGGAGAGACTATTTCTAAATTAATCCTTTGAACATTTCTATGCCACAAATATTAACTATTTGAAAGATTGCTTTCTGTGTATATTCAATATAGAAAAGGATCCAGACAGGGATCGTATTCAAAAGGCAGCAAATGTCTTTGACAGCAACAGGAATACACCTATGCCTAGTGTGCCAAATGAAATAAAAAGTACAGGCAGTCCCCGACTTACATCGTTCCGACTTACATACGTCCCCTAGTTACAAACGGAGACTTATGGGACGTGGCTGACATTCAACACCGAGTCACTCCCCATGATAACCAAGTGCCAGCATGCCACAGCTGCACATGAGATACAGAACATTAGGTGAAATCTTCTAAAAAAGAGCACAGACAGCATAATAAAAGTAAAAACCCTTCCCTGCACTATCCAAAGCTAAAAAATTTTTTTTGCTGGAATTACATTTAATAAATATACCTGTTCTGACTTACATACAAATTCTACTTAAGAACAAACCTACCAAAGTCCCTATCCCGTTCATAACCCGGGGACTGCCTGTATTTATAAAAAACTGGAAAATTTGAAAAACAGGAAGAAGAAATTAGGCTATGGTGGGATCAGACAATATTAAAAACGTACATAACTAAACAAATGATACCACGAGGACTACCTATCAATAAGGAAGTTACCTCACAATACACAGAGGATTTTACAATAGAATAGAGTAACATATTATCGCCATATTCATTTAGACTAATGGAACTTATCATAAAACATGAACAGATGAAATAGGATGATATTAAAAAAGACATTATTAATGTGGAACAATCGTTAAAGCAATATATAGCTATAAAAGAGTGTAAGACATGTATGGACACAATGCTAACAAATTTACAAAAAATGGAGGACAACATCATGACAGTCAAAACAACAAAATTTGGCAGGGATTCTAACAGTGGCGGAACTAACACCATAGCAGAGGTAGCAACCGCTAGGGGGCCGCCACCTCAGGCAGGAGCGATTCACTTTGCAGCTGTCTCTTTGTTTAAAATGTGGAGCACACGCTGGGCACCTTGACTACACATCAACAGCCGAAGAAGCTCATAACAGTGAGTTTACCTTGGGCTACTGATGTGTAGTGCAGCTGCCTAATGTCTGCCCCAGCTTTATGTCCAGTTGCCTTCAGGGTCCTCTCCTCACTGAAGTCTACCTGTACTTGTATCGATGCTGGCTGCAGCACAGTCAGTCCCCACCCGTCATCCTCTCATACCATCTCCTGGCGTCTCCATTCACTTCATGTTTACAGGATAAGTGGCAAAGTTTTGCTATGGCAAATAATTTTCAGTGTCTATGTCTGGGGGTCTGATATTACTGTAATTGCGGGCCGAACTTCGGGCATATTGCATTGTAATTACACCCCCAAAACAGCCCGCAAAGACAGGGCATCAATAAAGGTTTGTGGATGGGGGCTGGCGAGGGGGCCCCATCCAAAAGTTTGCAATGGGGTCCAGGGTTCTCTTGTTACGCCCCTGGATACTAAGGAGTATGAGAATAACGAAGTGTACACATGGAAGAGAAAAAGCAATACCTTGAAATCTATACTAAAAAAAGATCAACGGGATTACTGGTACAACAGCAGACGACAAGTCAGCTTTTCGAATGTTGAAACCTCTTCAAATCAATCTTCTGTTTCTACCACAGATGAATTCTTTGAAAATTTGAATACATCTAACAGAAGTGATCGTCGAAACAGAGGTTCTGGAATGAGAATGAATACCCGTTCTTATTATAACTATTTACAGCCAAATATAATGTAAACACCACCAAGTTTGCTCGACAACTTACACTTAAAAATAATTTTTTTTAAATTGAAACTATTGAACTTTTAGGTGAACAGAGTTCAACAATGGTCACTGCTACAATCAACAGTGAACATATGATATTCCAGGAATTGAAAGTGATTTCAGACTTTAGAAATTTAGAGAGTGACACTGTTGTATCCAAATAATCAGAATAATAAATTTTATGTCCCAAAAGTGAATTTTATCCGATCCAATCACGACCCAGGAATTTGGACCTCTTTCAAGAGGCAGCAGAATGAGATTTAATCAAATGATCAGAATCTACTAAGTATAAAACCAAACAATATAATAATTTACACCCAGAGAAAATTAAAGCTTTACAGCAACTGAGTCAAAACCAGAATATAACAATTAAAAATGCTGACAAAGGGAGGATTGTTATTTTAGATTCGGGTCTATGTAAAAAATTAAATGTAGAAATATCAAGTGATTTCACTACATATCATCAACTAGGTCAAGACTCCACACCCATGTTCCAAAAGAGTTTAAAGAAACTATTAAATGAGGGAGTTTATATGAGTGCACTTACGCAAAATTTGGCAGAATGTTTATTTTATGAACACCCAATTACTCCAGTTATACATTACCTACCAAAGGTTCACAAGGGTACTTTCCCCTCCCCTCTCCTCCTAGGTCTATAATGGCTGGCATTGGAACATACAGTGAAAATTTCGGTGCATTGGTAGATCATTTGTTACAACCCCTAATTTCTGAGTTACCAGGTTATTTACGTGACACCAAACATACAGTCAAAATGTTGGAAGATATAAAATGGGAATCTAATTATGGCTGTCTTGTGATGTTACCAGCCTCTATCCCTCAATTCTCCATCAGTTAGCTTTGGAGTGTCTGAAGGAATTCTTATTTAAATACAGTACATATACACTTGAGAAAAAGGAATTTCTAATTATGGCAGTGGAATTTCTTCTGTCACATAATTTTTTCTCCTTTGATCAGAATTTCTAGTTACAACAATGTGATGCATCTATGGAAGCTAGATTTTTACCTTCCCTCGCAAATATTTTCATGGGTATATGGGAAGAAAAATTTGAGTTTTTGCCTTCTATAACAGGTGGTATGGTCATTATATAGATGATCTGCTACTGATATGAGAAGAGCCCAGAAAAGGAGATACCAGGTTTTATCAGTTACATAAATAAAAATCATGTGAATTTACAATTTACGTATAATTTTTCCAATGATGAAAAAAACTACCTAGATGTTATATTGAAGGACAAGTTTGAAAAAATTGCTGTCTCACTGTACTCTAAACCAACATCTACAAATTCCACTCTTTTTGCTTTATCTTGCCATTCTAAATATGTGGTACATAATGTGCCAGTAGGGGAACTTATTTGTACCAAAAGAAATTGTACTGACCCTGTTGAATTTATAACACATTAGGACGTTATTTGTGATTAAATAAGGAAACGAGGATATACTCCGGCTATCCTCAATATAGCTAAGAACAAAGTATACAGCGCGCTCAGCTTATTCAGGACACTCCTAAGCTATCTGATAATAAGAGTCGAAATATAACTTTTTCAACAACATATAGTCCACAATTCAAAAAATAACATCTATTATAAAAAACATCTACTAATTTTGTATATTCACCAAAATATGTCCAATATACTGCAGGAAGGAGTAAGGTTTGTCTCCAAAAAAGCACTTTCAATAGGATCAATAGTGTCACCGAGTCTATTCTTAAGTGAGAAGGGGCGCAATAATCAAACCTGGTTGTCAATGACTGGTTTTCATCAACGTGGCTATTCAATTTGTACTGCATGTAAATACATTGTTAGTTCAGATACATTTACATTGTATTTTACTCAGAAAAATTACAATGTAAAACAAGATATTAATTGTAATACAAAAAATTTTATTTACTCATTTCATGTCTAGCATGTCAGGTACAATATGTAGGATGCACCACTGAAGATAAGAATCAGATGTCATCTTTCAGATGCACATTGTTCTACCTGGCAAGCAAACACGTCTTCAGTATCTAAACACTTTTGCCAAGTCCATCGGGGTAATGTATCCGCATTTCTTTTATGGGTATTGAAAGAGTTATGAGACCTAATAGAGGAGGCGATCTACGTAAAAAAAATTCTATGCTGAGAGGCAAAGTTGATATTCACTTTGGAAACAAGGCAGCTTCTCGGTTTAAATATCAAATATGATTTGTTATATCACTACTAATTTATACCACTATGCATAACACTTCATAATGTCTACTCTTAGTTATTAGCTCTTTTTTTCTGTTTTTAATGTTTATATTGTTGTGTATTTTAATTGTATGGCCTTTATGTAAAGCTGATCCTATAAATACTAGAATAGACAGAGCAGGAACAGCAGATGTAATCATACCTGGTCCCGCTAATTACCTGCCAACTATGTATAAGATAGAGTGAAGCAGTGTGAGATCAGCTTTACTAGGATTAAGATTTATCATTGAAACGCGTCAGTTGGCCCCTTCTTTTACAGCTTCTGATATTCCTGTTTTCTTAATTGATTGATTTTTTAACATGACGAAATCAATGGAATAATGTTTTACATGCAACAAGGTTTGTGTGCCTGAAATAGATACTGAATTGTGCACTTTCTTTTGGATTACAAGTAGAGATGGGCGAATTTCTCAAAAAATCGATTCGGTGACTTAGCTGAATTTTCCGACAAAATTAGTTTCGGTCCGAATTGCTTCGGGACGAATCGCGTTAAAAAACAGCTATTTCCAGGCTGCACATAGCCTGCAGGGTGCTGTAGAACATTGTGCCATGCTTAAATATGCAGAGGGAGCTTGGTTTGGTCTTCATACAATGTTGTGTTTCAGTATGACACGCAGATGACTGCCGCCGCTCTTAGAAGCGCTTCACAATAAAATTCCCTGGGCACTTAAGAGGGCAAAACTGACCCAAAAACTGAAGCGGGAATGTAGCCTGATAAAGTCATGGCAGCGACAGCTGGAAAAAAACAAGCTGAGAGCTCAGTTGGCAACATCAGTGACAGGGTGTGGAGGTGACGGCGGCAGCCACAGCAGCATGAGGTCAGACAGTGGCACAATGACATTCTGGAGGTGGCAAAACAGTAGTAGGCCACAGAGTGGCACAATGACACAGTGTGGAGGGCACGACAGCAGCCACAGCAGCAGCATGAGGTCAGGCAATGGCACAATGACATTCTGAAGGTGGCAAAACAGTAATAGGCCACTGAGTGGCACAATGACACAGTGTGGAGGTCACAGCAGCAGCAGCATGAGGTCAGAGAGTGGCACAATGACACAGTGTGGAGGTCACGGCAGCAGCCACAGCAGCAGCATGAGTTCAGGCAGTGGCACAATGACATTCTGGAGGTGGCAAAACAGTAGTAGGCCACAGAGTGGCACAATGACACAGTGTTGAGGTCACGGCAGCAGCAGCATGAGGTCAGTGAGTGGCACAATGACATTCTGGAGGTGGCAAAACAGTAGTAGGCCACAGAGTGGCACAATGACACAGTGTGGAGGGCATGGCAGCAGCCACAGCAGCAGCATGAGGTCAGACAGTGGCACAATGACATTCTGGAGGTGGCAAAACAGTAGTAGGCCACAGAGTGGCACAATGACACAGTGTGGAGGGCACGGCAGCAGCCACAGCAGCAGCATGAGGTCAGACAGTGGCACAATGACATTCTGGAGGTGGCAAAACAGTAGTAGGCCACAGAGTGGCACAATGACAGAGAGTGGAGGTCACGGAAGCAGCAGCATGAGGTCAGAGAGTGGCACAATGACACAGTGTGGAGGGCACGGCAGCAGCCACAGCAGCAGCATGAGGTCAGACAGTGGCACAATGACATTCTGGAGGTGGCAAAACAGTAGTAGGCCACAGAGTGGCACAATGACAGAGAGTGGAGGTGACGGCAGGAGCAACAGCATGAGGTCAGAGAGTGGCACAATGACAGGGTGTGGAGGTGACCGCAGCAGCAACAACAGCAGCAGCAGCAGGATGAGGTCAGAGAGTGGCACAATGACACAGTGTGGATGTCACGGCACCAGCAACAGCAGCATGAGGTCAAAGAGTGGCACAATGACAGAGTGTGGAGGTGGGTGGCAATACCAGTCCGTGGTAAAGATGGTGGTAGGCAGAAGGAGAAACTGGCAGCAGATGTGTGGCATCAGGTGGGTGGTGGCATCAGAATAGTGGCTGAGGCAGGTAGTTTAACCCAGACTCATTTCTCACATTTTGGGTGAGGCGTCATGGCTGATGTAGTCTGACGCCTAAGGCATTGGTGTGTGGAAATCCTGGCCGATCCACGCCTGATTCATCTTGACAAAGGTCAGTCGTTCCACATTTCCCATGGACAAGCGGGTTCTCCTTGGGGTAACAATGGCCCCCGCCGCACTGAACACCTGCTCTGATGCCACACTACTGGCCGGGCAGGACAGCTTCTCCACTGCAAACTCGGCAAGTTGCGGCCACACATCCAGTTTGGCTGCCCAGTAGTCCAGCGGATCTTCTAACTGGGGTGGCAGAGTGCAGTCCAAGTAGGCCACCACCTGTTGGTTCAGGGACTGCTCCAGGTCCTGCTGCTACTGGCGACTGCCCTCCTCACTAGGCGGGTGAAGGAAGCTGCTCATCAGTGACTCCAGACTTAGGTTGTTGCTGATGGAACTGGTACTGCTCCTACCCCACCACCTTCCCCCAGCAGCCACGGCAGTAGTACATGAGCGCTGAAGAACCCCCCGGTCAGACCTGTCAGAGGAGGGACGATGCCGCACATAGGCAGCGGCCAACTGACTACGGAGGATTTCCCTATAGTATTTGAGTTTGTCCTCCCTCTCAGCAGCTGGGAAAAAGGCTCCCATTTTGGACCAGTAGCGAGGGTCCAATAGGGTGGAGAGCCAGAAGTCATCCCTCTGCCGGATGCTGACTATTCGTCTGTCACTAGCCAGGCAAATCAGCATGCTGTGGGCCATCTGCACAAGTGACTCCAAGGGGCTCCCTGCCTCCATCTCCACTGTATACTGCCACGGTGCTTGCGGGTCATCTGCCTCGTCTTCCTCATCTCCATCTACCTCCTCCAGCTGCTCCTGCTCCTCCTCTCTTATCACCTGGGTAGAAAATCCACTCATTTCACCAGACAATGCTTCTGCTCCAATGTCCTCCTCCTCCATTTCAGTCCCCATCGGACTCATTTGGCCGCGAGATGTAGGCGCCACGTCTCCAGTCCCCTGCCCACACAGATTTTTCAGCATCTGTTCCAGGACATGAAGCAGTTGAATGACGTTATTCATCCCATAGTCCTGGCGACTGACAAATAACGTCGCCTCCTCGAATGGCCTCAACAAACGGCAGGTGTCACGCATGATCTGCCACTGGCTGACATCAAAGTTACACAGGGGAGTACTCTTGTCATCAAAAAATCGTTAATGGCCTTTCTCTGTTCATACAGTCGGTCCAACATGTGCAGGCTGGAATTCCAACGGGTGGAAACATCGCATATCAGAGTGTGTTGGGGGAGGCCGTTCTGCCACTGCAACTCGAGGAGGGTGTTCCTGGCTTTGTAGGAATGGATGACGTGCATGCACAGTTTCCTGGCCATTTTCAGAATCTTCTGAAGATCGGTGGAAGACTTCAGGAACCTTTTCACAACCAGATTGAACACGTGCGCCATGCAGGGCGCATGAACCATCCCTCCTCGGTGCAGCGCGGACACCATGTTACTCCCATTGTCCGTCACCATGGTTCCGATTTGCAGTTGGCGCGGAGAAAGCCACACATCGATTTCTTGCTGCATGACGCGAAGCAGTTCCTCCCCTGTGTGACTTCGTTCGGCTTGGAACTCTCCATCTCGGCTGAGCACAAGCCATTAGTTCTCTGAACGGTGCAGAGTCCACCATTTGGAAAGGGAGGGACTGCAGTACCGACAACTTGGACAGGAGCATGGTCAGCTTCTGCACCTTAGGATGGTTGGACGCATACTGTTGTCTCTTCGCAATCGCCTCGCTGAACGACTGCTGGCGCCATGAGTAGCGAGGAGCAGGAGCACCTGGACCGGGAGATGATGGCCAAGAGCAACAGCTCCCTTCTGCAGAGGTAGTGGAGGGTTGACTGGCTGCAATGGCATGCGTGCCACTGGGCGCTGCTGCTGCGGCGGCAGGATAAACCACCACATCTGAGCCACGTTTCTCCCAGGCCACCGGATGGTGACGCTACATGTGTTGACGCAGGGCCGTGGTGCCAACGTTAGCTCCCTGGCCACGCTTCACTTTCTGCCCACAGATTCTACATATACCTATATTCGGCTCCTCTGGTGTCTTAGCAAAGAACTGCCACACCGTCGAGTATCTGATTTTACCGCCAACGCTCCGCAATGAGTGACTACTGCCGCCGCTGCCTCGCTGATCCCCTGTGCCGCTACTTTCTTGGACCTGCGAAGCGGGTTTTCTACCCCGTGGCCGCTTGGGTCCCGACCTCACACTGCTGCTAACCTGCTGACTCACGGCCACACAACCCACTTGCTGGCTGCGCCGCTGCCTGACGCACAAACTGACGCCCTCTTCTCCTGACGATGAGGAAGCCCTTGCCTCACCCGGCTCCCAAGTGCGGTTGGCTACATCATCATCGATTTGTGTTTCATCGTCACTGCTGTCCTCATCACCGGTCTTGGTATGCAGAGGCTGACCCCTCACAACATGACCTCCCATGCCACTCTCCACATCTATACTTTGCCGCCTACTGCAAGAAGCAGGGGATATTGGCCCCATTTCTTCGCTGCCAAGCAGCTGCTGACTGCCCTCCTCAAATTGTTCATCCTCGCTATAGAGTGGCGCTGAGCCCAGACCACATAGTAGATCTCTGGCTGAGGGAACCGGATGGGACAGAGGCGGGTTGAGGACAGGTGAGGGCCACTGACCCGCTCCCAGGCCATGCCAACTAAATGTTGTGTCTGACGTTCCCACCGACTCTTGGCTGGGGTTGTCAGATGTCATCTGGGAGGAAGTGGATGACCTAGTCAACCAATCAAGAACCATTGGGTTGCTGAACAACACACGGCCGCTAGATGACAGCAGCAGTTGTGGCCTCACCAAGTGACCCCTGCTGCGACGTCCCCTTGCTGTGCTGCGACCTGGGCCTGCTCCAGGAATGTTTGTGCCACTGCCACTCGCAGGTGAAGAGCCTGCCACCTCTCTGTCTGACATACTGTTTGTTCTAAAATGTACAGACACTGTTTGATGAAGATATCTGTATATGATAAATACACACCCTGTATTTGACTCCAAATGAACCCACTAAGAAGCCTGGGTAACCCTTGGATATAAATTGCCCTCCACAAATGGGCAGGAAAAATTTACTTGTATGTGCCGTTTAAAAACACTGTGTATTTTACTGAATATACAGTAAAAGCACAAACAGGCTCAATTAACCTTCGGATATTAATTATGCTGCAGGCAAAATTGCTTCTTTGGAGGTGAAAAAGAACGTTTCTTTTAGTGACCACAACAGCAGAACAACGCTTAATTAACCCCTGGATCTAAATTGCGCAAAAGAAATGAGCAACCAAAAATTAAGTGGTATTTGGATTGTAAAAACGCTGTTTCTTTAAATGAATACAACAGGAACAGGCTTAGATAACCCTTGGATATTCAATGTGCTGAAGAACTGGGCAGATAGCATTAAAATGTATATGCAGCTACATTGGACCCACTGGACTTCAGTTCCAATACTCCACAAAATCAGAAATAGAACGTAAGAGAAGCAATCTCTGAGACAAGCTGTGACACCCCCAAAAATCGCTGTATAAAAGTGAGTTCTTTAGTATGAGATATCATAAGCAGCCGCGGCAGAACCTTCCCTACTCAGTACAGTGAGATCAGTATGAGCTCCCAGCGTCGCGCCCGGACTTATATAGTGCGGTGACGTCACAGAATCCTGCCGGTCTCTGATTGGCTTCATCTCTGCACATGTCATGTAGGCTTTGCCCTTCTTGCTCCCAGAGTTCTTTGCCCCATGTAACGCCATGTGCTCGCAGCCATTTTATCAATCAAAAACACGCTTCGTTCCCGCGAATCACCCCAAACTTCGACTTCGTTCAGAATCAAAGTTTTCCTGAAATTCTAAACGAATTCCACTTCGTTAGAATCGATTCGCCCATCTCTAATTACAAGTTTCTGTCAACTGAAAGCCTCTGACATTTCCATGCATAGTGAATCAACAGGCAGTCCCAAACTAGTGTGGGTGGGCTGAAAATCACTTTTTGTTGTTTCAATACTCAACCACAATGTCCCAGGAAAGACCATTGTATGTCAAAAATATTGTATTTTGAGGCCATTGTTACTTGAGGGATCACTGTGTTATTTTATTATTATACTTTGTATAACTAATAGAAACCGCTGTGTGTATGCACATGAATATGCAAATACAGGTTATAAAAATGTAATGTGCACATACTAATTATGTAACGGCAAATTGTGTCTCATAATGATGAACTGATACTAATGGCAGAATTAACAGCAAGTGCTTTATATTATAGAGATGTATTGATCTGTGAAATACTGTTCCAATGTTGATGTTTAGCACTTAAGCGCTTTAATCAATCTTAGGCTGTTTTAAATATTTATGTGAATCGTATAACTCTTTTTAAGTATGCATATAGATAGCTTTAAATGTGGCAGTGTGTGCACAATTAAGATAATGAAAGGAATTTCCCATCTGGCTGTTTCACAGAGCCTGCTCTTCACAACCAGCTTCAGGCTCACATATCCTGTTCATGCTGGGGGTAGTTCTACAGTTGTGACTGACGTTTCAGCTCTGCTATTCGTAGCTGAGTCTGTTAGAGGGACATGGGTGATGGTGGTGTTTTAACAGTGAGAGAGAAGGCTACAAAACTCTAAAGCAGTGATATAGCTACAGAGGTTGCAGCGGTCTCACTTGCGACTAGGCACCTGAGCCAGGGGAGCCCAGCAATGCAATGATCACGACCGCCTCCTGCACAATGCAGGCAGCAGCTCAGGCACAAAGGCCAGTATGCTACGATCATGGCTGTTTAGCCCTCTAATTAGGCTTATGGCCTAATAGATGCTGAGAATGGCATCCCTGTGCATTCAGTGTGATGACATCACGCCGCCGGCTCCCGATTCAAAGAGAGGTGTTCGGTAAGGGAGCGGAAAGAAGTGAGTTTTTTTCAATTCTTAATAGGGGGGTCTGTATACCTGTCTATCTACTGGGGGAGGCCTTCTATGCTTACTTACATCCTGGGACCCTATATTCCTATCTACCTACTTGGGGCCCTATATACCTACCTACTATGTCCACAGAATGTACTTTCCTACCTACTGGGGGCTATATTACTACCTACCTAATAGGCGGTTCAATATACCTATCTACTTACTAGAGGCGGTTTATATACCTACCTATTGGTGGGCCTATATATCTACTTACCTACTGCGGGTTCTATATACCTACCTACTGGGGGGGGGGCAATGTAACTACCTACGTATTTGGGGGGTCCATATCTATCAACGTCTCTACTGGAGAACCATTTATAACTACCTACTGGGGTGCCTTACATACATGTCTACTGGGGGGACCCTATACCTACCTACGTATTGGGCATCCTATGTACCTGCATACTGGGGGAGCCTTATATACATACCTATCTACTGGGAGGATCCTATATGCCAACCTATCTACTGGGAGACCCTATGTACCTACCTATTGGCTGGCCATATATAGCTACCTACTGCGGGGACCCTATATACTTACCTACTGAAGGGAATCCTATATGCCTAACTACCTACTGAGAGGGTCTATATAGCTAATGAAGCACTATATAGTTCCCTACATACTGTGCGGACCTTGATACTTATCTTCCTACTGATGGGGCCTATATACCTATCAATCTACTGAGGGGCTACCTAATGGGGAACTATATCTCATCACCTACTAAGAGGATCTGTATACTTACTGAGGGGGCCTATATACCTACATTCTGAGGGCATCTATATACCTACCTACTGTGGAATACCTATATACTCATCTGCATACTGAGGAGCCTGTATCGCTACCTAATGGGGGCCTACCTACTTACCTGTATATCTACCTATCTAATGTGGGGAGGTTCTACTGAAAGGGGGCTTACATATCTATATACCTAAAGGGGGCATACATACCTCTATACCGAAGGGTATCTTTACCTACTTAATAGGAAGAGTCTGCCCACTTATCTGACTTACTACTTTTTAGGTTCCATCCAACCTAAAAGGAGCGTCTACCAATCTGCCAGCCTAATATGGGGGGTGCCTACTATATGAGGTGTGCACTTACTTATTGGTGGCACAAAAGGGGAGATCTATAATCGGCTGGGGGCACTTTTACTGTTTGAGGTACAATTACTGTGTGGGGCACCAAAGCAGGCATTATTACCATTTGAGGTGATTTGGATGGGAAGTTTGTACAGAGGAGGTAGCAACTGGTAGGGAAGTGCTGAAAAATGACGAGTCTAACATATTTGTGTGGTAAATTCTGCATGGATGAGTTGTAGCCAGGAGAAGACGTCATGATCTAGATGGAAAAAAAGGTAAAGTGAACGGCTCATCAAAGAAGACGTCTCCTATGAGTCATTGGATGTAGTGTAGTGCTAGTCAAAAATATGACTATTGAGCCAAATTATAGTGAGTTATTTCTATTTTATATCAAATTTATGTAATTAGCCCTGATGGTACAAAGTGTGCATCTTTGCCTGGTTTTTAGTTGACTCGATGTCTTGCTTCTTGAGTCCAAAGGTACAAGCCTATTTACACTTCTGTTGACTGAATACACATAAAGTTTTTACCTTTCATTGTCTTAGTTCAGATTTCTGTGTACTTTTGACTTATCCTGCGGAGAAGTGTGTTTGTGTATGGTACTTTGACTTTTGGTACTTTGGTTAGCCACTCCATGAAAGTAGGATAGACAAATAACACATGGGCATTTTTCAAGCTGATGCAGCATGTCCGCCATTTTGTTTTAGTCGGATATATATATCTCTTACATCAGCCATGAAAACCAGGAAACCGCCTACCTGTGGTAGAGACGTCTACACACAGTGTTGCCTCCCTGCGAGTTTTCTCTTTCCTACGACATTCTTTTCCGGTTTCTCATGGTTGAAGCAAGAATAGGATTGATGATGCCACTCGGCAGGTGAAGTTATAAACACTTAAAACCTTTGTAAATAACTATTTTTCTCTTATAAACTGTACATAATATCTCACTATTTCCTGGAATCATGTTATTATTTTATCATACTTGATTTATTATTGGACTGTTGTAACAATAAAGCTGTGTTATATTGTTATTGACTGATTGACCTTCTATAAAGCTGTACCCGAACCTGATAAAAAATTGGTAAAACATAATTATAAAACTTGGCAAAACATGTAGCTACACTGTAATTACTTACATGTCTGCAGAGCGCCTTTGTACAACTGGTATCTACCACTGTATGGTCACTGTATGGTTTTAATAGTGGTCTTAGTGTAATGGTTTACATTCAGCAACAGAACGGTGGTTTTATTCAGTCTCTTTAGGGTGGTAAAATGTGGCCATGATGTGATGGTATTATTTGGGCCTTGTATATTCTTGTTATTGGTCTTGGTATATTGATTGGTCAGTAACAGTATACTGGTATGTCACCACGTGGTATTGATGTGTAGCAGTATTATTCTGTCATGGTTTGGCTGTATTTTTTGGTCTTTGTATATTGTTGTTTTTGGTGATATTGGTCTTAGTATACTGGTTTGGTCACTAACATTATGCTGGTATCAGTCACTATAAAGTGGTCAGATGCGGTAATAATGTGGCAGTATTTTTTGGCCTTTGTATACATACTAACCTGCAGAATACAGATAACATGTCAGTTAAATTGTCCAGTGTAAACTCCAACAGAAATTAAACTCAAAAAACAAAGGCATAGTTGCATTTTTCTCCTGTTCTCCCCAATAAGAATTGTAAGGGTTTGGTGGATTCGCTGGACCACCGCAAGCGATGATAGTTAAAGGGGATGTATCGCTTCCTTACTTCGGCTCATTCACACTGCTCGGAGCTGCTCAACTCTGTGAATGCAGGGGCGTTTCTTCCCCTCCCAGCTGGATGACATCATCCCCCCTTCACTGCTGGCCTGAGACTCCCCCTCCCCCTCCCCTCTGAGTCCACATATCACTGTGTCTCTCCCTATCTCTCTTATTTTATAAGAGCTGGATACATCCCACAGGCGGCATTCAACCGAATCGGAGCACTGATCTCCTCTCACAGCTGGAGATGTATTACAGCTTTCTACACACCGCACAGATCTGCCTGGATGCAGGAGAGTTAGGCACAGGGACAAAACTGTCATGTTTTCTCATTGTACAATCTGCTGAAGTCTGTTTCTGCTAGGTGTGGAGACAGAAAAATGCTACGGCCCCTAACTCTGAGTCATTCTGTACAGCCCGTGAATCGACCCAGGGGCTGTACAGAATGTAAATGAGCTCTCAGCTAGTGAAATGCAAGGAGTAGGGATTAGACCGACACTGGATATCAGTGTAAATAAAAACACAAGATAAGGGACACTGTGAGAACAAGGCAGCTTTGCTAATGACATCCAATTGCAAAGTTGCTTGTTTTCACTGTCCCATTATTCTGAAGACCATTTAATGAAACGATAACACCCTTTAAGCCACGCCAGGGAGCTGAGTCTAAGTGATATTTTATCCTGAAAGTCGGACATTTACGTTATAGCATGCAATGTTGATTTTGTCATCTCAGGCAATTTAATGAAACAAGTGCCAACAACAGTGGAGGGTATACACTATCAAAAATGTCAATGTCTCAATAACGTTTCATGTGGCCTTGAGCACCAATACAGCCTGACAATGACGTTGTAACGGATGAGCAGGTAGTGGATCCACTGGACCACCGCAAGCAATGGTATAAGCCACGCCAGGGAGCGGAATCTAAGTAGCCCCCCGGTATTCACCAGAGCCCAACGCAAAGCGGGATGGACTTGCTGCGGCGTGAGGCTACCAGGTCGCTACCCCTGACGTGACTTGCTTGCGATGGCGGCCAGGGTAATGCGTGGTACAGAATCGTAATCCGGAGACGAAGTCGGGAACAGGCAGAAGGTCAGGACGGACAGCAGAAGTTCGTGGTCAGAGACGGGCAGACGGTCAGGGCAGGCGGCAAACAGGCAAGGTCAGGAAACGTAGCGGAATGGACTGGTACACGGGTAATCAATACGGAACTCGAAGACTCTCAAAACAGACTTACGCACACCAACAATCTGGCAGAGAGTGCAGGAGGCGTATACCATATATAGGACAAGCCTCCGGCAATTGACCTAAGCAGCGGGTACGCGCGCAGTGGCTGGGACAGGCAGGAGCAGAGAGCACAGGAGCATGGACGGGCAAGTACGCTGGCGCCGGAGCCCGGGTAGCAGGGGGACGGTCGCAGGCAGCCGTGGCACCCGCGCCGGACCCCTGCGGGCAGGGGGGCGACCGCGGGGGGCGACGGCACCCGCGCCAGCCCTCATGACAAAAATGTTTTTATTTTTTTTGGGATGGGGGAGGAGGAGAGGGAGCAGACGCTTTGGCTGTATATGTTTTTTTCTTTTTCTCGACTGCCTGACCCCATTTCAAATGAATTTTCTTCTATTAGACAATCCCAATAGTAGAATTAATTTTCCTTGGCATGCTACAATGCAGACATCTGTTACGCCAAGTAGGGACCCTGTTCTTAAAAAGTAGTAGTCCACAGCCATTGTCTGGGGGAGGAGGGCGCAAGCTGAAATTTTGCAATAACACCCACATGTCTTTAGCTACACCCCTGCTCTAAGCATTAAAGTTTTTAAGTAAGAAAGGTAAACAAGCTTCTGTGCTACTAATAAGACACAGCAGGGAGTTATGTCAACACTCTACTAGAGCAGAGAGAGGTGGTTGGTAACCTAGGGAAGCACGTGTAAAGAAGCAGGAGATAAGAACTGGTCTAGCTCTGAAACAAAGCAAAATCAGAACAGCAATGTATTTCATAATAATCTCAAATTATCTTTGCTTACATGTTTAAAGCTAATCAATGTGATAGGAATGCTCATTTAAGATAATTAAAAGGTAGGGTTTATAAAGACTGACAATGAAACACAATGTTAAGTCCCAGGAGAAGCCAGTAAAGGTGAAACCAAAGGTAGGATGGAGTGAAAGCTTGAATGCTTCCACGTGGACTAATTGTATGCTGTTTTTTTGCTTTTGAGAGAATAGATAATAAAGATCTGTAAATCTTAGACATAAATCATAAAGTAGAAATGTCCAGAGTGGCAGAAAGTTCAAGTTTCAAACTAAGCTATTGCAGTAGCTTGCTAACCTTCATGTTGCAGCTGTAGGGGCATACTGTTGATTTACATACAAATATGTATGCATGTATTTTGGTCATCTAAACCTTATGGTTGCACCACAATGATACTAAGTAATATCATGCTAGCCAAAAGGTATTTGGTGCAGACAGCCTTCAATGTCAGTTTAGTTGTTAGGTTTAGTAACACAACCAGCAATGAGCAGCGATGAAAAGTAAAGGTGCTAGCTTCTCTGATGATCAGATTGTTTCTTATTAAACAATTCCATGTAGGGAGACAGCACTCCTACACACCAGCTGCACTATGTGACTGATGTTCAGGGATAAATGTTGCCTTTGTATTATCTAACTACTCACATGATGGATGCAGACACTACAAAATGATATAATAGCTAACAATATCAAATTCACAGGGAAAATTTCTAAACAGTCATTACACAAATGCATCTACTTTCATTATATTACATACACAATATAATAAGGCAAATACTTTAACATCCTAGTGACCAGCCTACTCTAGGCCATAATGATACACCATTTATCACTTTTTCACCGTTGCATCACAAAAGCCGTAATGTGTTTATTTTTTACATTTTTCTGTTGTCATTACGTATAGAGACTTGTTTTTTGTGGGACAAGTTTATTTTTTTAACCCCTTAACGCCGCAGCCAGTTTTGGCCTTTCTGACAGAGCCTCATTTTTGAAATCTGACATGTGAAAATTTATGTGAGAATAACTTTTTGACACTTACCTATCCATGTGATTCAGGGAAAGTTTTCTCGTGACATACTGTACTTTAAGTTAATAAGAAATTTTTGTCCAAAAAATCTTTGTTAATTTGTGAAAAATATCAAAATATTGTGAAAAATTTGAAAAACTTCAGAAATTTCTGTGTGTAAGACAGGTAGTTATTCCACTCAAAATAGTTAATAACTAACATCTACTATAAGTCTACTATAGGTCGACTGTCGAGCTTGGTCCGGATTGACAGACATCTTTTGGGGTGACCTGGTATCTTTTTCAGGTCACACATATTCCCCATTGGTTCTTAGTTGTTTTTTCCCCTGATGAACCCTCCATGAAATTGGAGGGGGAAATGCATCGGGAAGAGAGCCTTTGTTCATGCTATGCACTGATTTGATTATATATACTAAGGTGGAGATTCTTGTATAGGGGCACTATAGGGTTCTTCTAGGGTGAGTGTATCCTGAATGGGGCCGCCCTTGTCGGGGCGATGACTCTGCAGCATCTATAAGGTGAAACTTTAAGGTGCAAGACAAGGAAAGTACTATCTGGTTGATATTTATCTCTTTTTTCAGTAACGGATACACATCTAAGACAGCATTTGGAGGTACTGAAAGCTGATCTCAATGGAGTATGTGTTGAGCTATCTCCAGAACCATGAATTGTTATAGCTCCATGATAGTGGCATAACTTGGAAATACTGTATTGTTGTCATTTTGATGTTGTCACTAAAAAGTAATTGGGTTTTGTATTTTAGATTAGTAATAAAAATTATATTTTAACCACATATTATTATTATTATTATTATTTTCTTTATTTTAAATTGTGAATGTGGAAATTGATCATCTTTTTGAGACTGTGACCAAGTACAGCAGTAACCTATATATGGGTGTAAACTTCTGTTTGGGCGCATGGCAGGGCGTACAAGGGAGGGAGCGTTATTTGACTTTTGGAACACAGATTTTTGTGGGTGCCATGCTGCATTTGCAAATCCTCCAAAGTACCAGAACAGGTGAAAGCTTCCAGAAGTCACCCCATTTTGGATTCAACACCCCTCATGGATCTCATGTAGGGGTGTATTGTGCATTTTGGGAGTACAGGCGTTCCATAGTTTTTTGTTTTTTTTTTACTTTTTCAAATAGAGCTTTATTGTAAAGGTCATAGAAAAATACACAATCAACAAAAGCACACGTACAAATATGTTCAAACAAGAAATGTACATACGGCAAAATAATGAACCATAACTCCTTCACAAAGATGGGGAGAGGGAGAAAATAGGGAAGGGAAAAGGTAAAAAGACATCAAGATACCGCATATATCAAGAGTAGCAATAGTGAGAAAAAAACCAAGGACCTTACAGACATATCTATCGTCATGACTCAGTACTTACAGAATTCTGCAAAAGGAACAAATCCTAAGCTCAAACAGAGAATCACAAATAAAGTAAGTAACATAAAAGTTATACAATCTCGTATCTCCCTAGTTTTTTTAACATTAGGCCATGAAAATGGGAAAAAAAACTTAGTTCTTAGTTGTGTTTTTATGTTGTCCTATTCTGACAGCCATAACTTTTTTTTTTCTTTTCCGTATACGGAGCTGATTATGGGCTCCCTTCTTCTGTCTGCGGCTAAGCTGTGGCAATCGTAATATATCATAGCAGCTATGGGGTTAATCATCCGCGTAAGCCCGTACGATGTTCAGGACGTACCGGTACATCCAATGTCGGGAAGGGGTAAATGGGATCATTTTGAGGTACATATAATTTATTAGTTAACCTTTAATAACTCTTTCCATAAGAAATGGGAAAAAAATGTGATTTCACCATTTTTAATTTTTCAATTTTAAACTATAATTCAGCAGTACAATCACTATATTAACCTTCATCCTCTGGATCAGTATGATTACAACAATACCAAATTTAGAACCCTTTTTTATCTTACATTTGGACAACAGAAAAGCCTTTTTTTTAAAAACTAAAAACCTTTTTTCATTAAAACTTATATATTTTATGTGTGTAGAAAGCCATCGGCACCCAGCATTTGCATTGAAACTGTGAGAGCTCTCTGCCTCAGGAACTTGTTATGGTGAACTTGCTAAATGAGTTCAAAAGAGGCCTGAATGCATTTCTAGAGTGTAATAAAATAACAAGTTATAGTGACTGGGATTCTGGAGAAGGGTCGTTGATCCAGGAATTTATTCTGATTGCCAGATTGGAGTCAGGAAGGAATTTTTGCCTTCCTCTGGATCAACACTGTATGATAATAGGCTGAACTAGATAGACGTGCATTTTACTATGTAACCACTGAAATGCAGCGGGTAATAATAAAAGTAGCACCTAAGTAATTTAATGTGCAGGACTGGAGAAACCTAGACAGCCAGGCTAACGCTTTTCGTCTTGTCGTAAAAGGGCATGTGTGCAGGAATAAGGCCTTTAGTGACAACTATTAAAAAAAGCATCTTGGCAGTAACTAATGGGTTTTAGAAAATAACTGCTGGAGCCCCACTGTAGGTAGCCCCACTATCACTGGAACGGGGTTCAAAAGGAGCAAAAGTAGAGCAGTAGCACTTGGCTGTTTCCATAATCCCACAGTGCACAGACTCAAACACAAACCTCATGTAGCTGTTGTTTTTGTTGGAATTTAAACCCAAGATTCTAATGTTAGAAGCCAGCAGTGCTAATAACTGAATAACCCAGATATAGATATAGGAGTAGACAAATAAATAAAAGTGTATATAGTAAGAAAAAAATAATTTTAACCTTTTGCATTAAAGGGGTTTCTCACCACGCTGTTTCACTGATTTGTAGCAGTTTTGCACTTGCTCTGTCTCAGGCTGTGGGTGGTTCTACAGCAGTGATTAGCATATTAACTTCTAGTGAGTCATTACTCTGACAGTGCAGGAGATTGTTATCTCTACATTACAGATAAAGCCAGGCTTTTCAGTCCTCACAGCACATGTAACTTTTGTTAGATATAATTAGTTTGCTTCGATTTTAGTCCGTCAGTGGAGTGACGTCACTCCCTGCTCTCAGCTAGTCAGCACCATAGAAACCTGTGTGCACTTCAGCGCACATAAAAACGCTCTTATCTCATGACTAAAGTAAAAACTATTGACCAATGGTTTTAGAAAATTGTCCCTTTATGTCGAAAGCTAATTTTTGTAGTGAGCAAACCCCTTTAAGAAGTTTTTACAAAATGCAATGCTCTTTCCAGATAACTGCCCTGTGTAAAAGGCTCTGCGATCAGCTGACAAGCATTTTCTATGGAGCCTGAAAAAATCATCACTTCTTGGGAGCACATCTATGTAAACATTGGATGTGCTGCCTTCGGTAATGACAATGCTCATAAGACACGCATTGTTAGTGCGACTGTTCACTGCTCAACAATTGGGACAGTGCAAAGGTTCCTTTTTGAGACACAAAAGGAAACTTAGGGCTTCATGTATGAAAACTGTCTAGGTGTACGACTTTCTCTTTTTGCCCATAGCAACCAATCAGAGCTCTACTTTCATAGTGCTCTGAAAAAATTAAAGGGGAGGTAATTGTTTGCTATGGGCAACAAAGAATGTCTTAGACCTAGACAGTTTTCATACATGAGGCCCATAGTTATTTAACAGACTGGATTACCTAAAGTATGAGAAAAATAATAAATAAAATAAATAAAGTGATCATATGGAATACAATATTATATTAGCCATTTGCTAAAATTCACCAGGTAAAAGCTAATTCATCAAGCTTACCAGCAGCACTGTGTACCCTGATAACATATTTTTGTAATATTGTTGTAATATTGTTTGCCTATGACATTATTATCGCTGGCGACCAACAAAGGGACAAATATTAATTTAGAAGTATAATGTAAATACCCAATGATTTGTGTGTGTTTAAATAATATTACATGCCATAATCTATAATTAGAGATGGGCGAATTGATTCTAACGAAGTGGAATTCGTTTAGAATTTCAGGAAAACTTCGATTCTGAACCAAGTCGAACTTTTGGGTACTTTGGGTGAACGAAGTGTGCTTTTGATTGATAAAATGGCTGCGAGCACATGGCATTACATGGGGCAAAGCACTCTGGGAGGAAGAAGGGCATAGCCTGCATGACATGTGCAGATGAAGCCAATCAGAGACCGGCGGGATTCTGTGACGTCACCGCACTATATAAGTCCGGGCGCGACGCTGGGAGCTCACACTCCTCTCACTGTACTGATCAGGGAAGGTGCTGCCACGACTGCTTGTAATAGCTCTTACTGAAGAACTGATTTTTATACAGCGATTTTTGGGGGGTGTCTCAGCTTGTCTCAGAGACTGCTTCTCTTACGTTCTATTTCTGATTTTTTGGGGCATTGGATCTGAAGTCCAGTGTGCGTCCACTGCGGCTGCATATACATGTTAATGCTATCTGCTCACAGCACATTGAATATCCAAGGGTGATCTAAGCCTGTTCCTGTTGTATTCATTTAAAGAAACAGCGTTTTTACAATACAAATACCACTTCATTTTTGGCTGCTCAATTCTTTTGCGCAATTTACATCCAGGGGTTAATTAAGCATTGGTCTGGTGTTGTGGTGACTAAATGAAACCTTTTATTTCACCGCCAAAATAAACATTTGTCGTGTAGCATAATTCACAAGCGAAGGTGAATTACAAGTTTTCCTCTTTTTGTGTAGCGTAAAAAACACGCCATTGTAACACGCTACAAAGCTGCTACATTGTGGTTGCTCAATTCTTTGGCGCAATTTACATCCAGGGGTTAATAAAGCGTTGTTCTGCTGCTGTGGTGACTGAAAAAAAACATTTATTTCACCGCCAAAAAAGACATTTTTCCTGTAGCATAATTCACAAGCGAAGGTTAATTACAAGTTTTCCTCTTTTTATGTAGCGTAAAAAACACGCCATTGTAACACGCTACAAGCTGCTAAGTTTGTGGTTGCTCAATTGCTTGGCGCAATTTACATCCAGGGGTTATTAAGCGTTGTTCTGCTGTGTGGTGACTAAAGAAAACCGTTTATTTCACCGCCAAAAAAACATTTTTCCTGTAGCATAATTCACAGCGAGTTAATTACAAGTTTTCCTCTTTTTGTGTAGCGTAAAAAACACGCCATTGTAACACGATACAAATTGCTATTTGTGGTTGCTCAATTCTTTGGCGCAATTTACATCCAGGGGTTAATTTAAGCGTTGTTCTGCTGTTGTGGTGATTTAAAATAAACCGTCTTTTTCACCGCCAAAAAAGACTTTTTTTCCTGTAGCATAATTCACAAGCGAAGGTTAATTACAGTTTTCTCTTTTTTGTGTAGCGTAAAAACACCCCATTGTAACACGCTACAAGCTGCTAGTTTGTGGTTGCTCAATTCTTTGGCGCAATTTACTTTCCAAAGGGTTAATTAAGCATTGTTCTGCTGTTGTGGTGACTTAAATAAACCGTCTTTTTCACCGCCAAAAAAGACATTTTTCCTGTAGCATAATTCACAAGCGAAGGTTAAATACAAGTTTTCCTCTTTTTGTGTAGCGTAAAAAACACGCCATTGTAACACGCTAAAAAAGCTGCTATTTTGGGTGGTAGCTCAATTGTCTGGCGCAATTTACATCCAGGCAGGGGCGTCGCTAGGCATTAATTTTCGGAGCACAAGCCCGAATAGCCCTCCCTGTGCCCCGTAACCTCAGATCGTCGGCCAGCTGCATGTGTCCCCCCTGGACGCACATGCAGCTCAGGGGTTGTAAATAAGAGACTGCGGGGAGGCAGGAAGACTGCCCGGGTTGTCGGGGCGCTTAGGGGGGGAGGGGGGCTGGCTGCTCACTCAGTGAAGTTCCAGACTCTGTGCCCTGCAGCCACATCCAGCACAAGAGTCAGGAAGTTCAGACTCATGCAGCTACAGTGATTTT
Source organism: Phyllomedusa bahiana (assembly GCA_025379985.1). Lineage (NCBI taxonomy): Eukaryota > Metazoa > Chordata > Amphibia > Anura > Hylidae > Phyllomedusa > Phyllomedusa bahiana. The sequence continues at coordinate 41,747 of JAODAL010009009.1, forward strand.
GTTATGGAGTCAACAGAAGCTTCCACAGGTGCCCGGTCATGAAGGTCTCGAGTGAGTAGCCTCACTGTAGAGACCAATGCTAGATAGTATAATAGTGAAACAACATGAATGTGAACTAAATGTATAAATGTCTGTGAATGTATTACTATGTGTTTTGTGTCTTTACATGTGTGTATCATGTGTGTGTATGTCTATACATGTGTGTATGTCTATACATGTGTGTGATGTGTATGTTTGTGTGTGTATATGTATGCATGTGTGTGTATGTGTATACATGTGTGTGTATGTGTATACGTATGTGTTTTGTGTATGCTGTGTGTGTTTGGTATACATGGGGTGTGTTTGTCTATACATGTGAGTGTATGTGTATCTGTGTGTGTGTTATACATGTATGTGTATGCATGTGTGTGTATATGTATGCATGTGTGTGTATGTGTATGCATGTGTGTATGTGTATACATGTGTGTATGTGTATACGTATGTGTATGCATGTGCGTGTATGTGTATACATGTGCGTGTATGTCTATACATGTGCGTGTATGTGTATGCATGTGTGTGTATGTGTATACATGTGTGTGTATGTGTATACATGTGTGTATGTCTATACATGTGTGTGTATGTCTATACATGTATGTGTATGCATGTGTGTATGCATGTGTGTGTATGTCTATATATGTGTGTGTATGTGTATGCATGTGTGTATGCATGTGTGTGTATGTGTATACATATGTGTGTGCCTATACATGTGTGTATGTGTATGCATGTGTGTGTATGTCTATACATGTGTGTGTGTGTATGTACGTGTGTGTGTGTATATGTATGTCTGCAAATGTGTATGTATTGTATGTACACAAATATCACAATATCACCTCATTCACGTGACTAAAACATAATCCGGCCTGTTTGTCCCTGACACATGTAAACTACAACCTGAAGATGAATTATATTTGAATAGAATTTTTAGACCTGTCATTTGTCAGGGTTGCCTATGTTTTTAGCTGCTGCAGCCAGGCTAAGACTAGGTTCACACGGCGTAACTGCAGGGTACATTTTGCGGTGTATTTGCACATCAATACACCCAACATGTGCCCCACAATTATGGTAATTCATAGCTCTCATAGAGAACTATGAATTATGTCTGTCTCCTCCCACACAATACTGATGTATCATACGCTGGGGAGAGAAGGGCAGGTCACTTCTTTGTGGCGCTTAGCGCCGCTGATGAATTGTAGTGGGTGGAGCGGCCCCCTGAACAACGCGCACTTTCCCAAAATTTCACAGCGTTTCTGAGGCGTGTAGAGTTTCATGCGGCAGTACACCATGTGAACAGGCCTAAGGGTATGTTCATACAGCGTAACTGTGCACACCACTATACGGCCACTCCCATCACTTTCACTTCTCTCCTGAAAGAAGTGGCCTGTCACTTATTTTTAGGGCGGGTTCTGTGTTCCAGGGAAAACAACCAGTAACTAGAGCCTCACCGCTATTGATTTTACATTTTTTGTGGGGCGCATTGGACGCATTACAGCAGTTATGCCCCAAAAATACACTGTGTATTTTTCACACCACGTAATGTCGGTCTCTAGTTCGGCGTGTAATTGCGCTTCAATACGCCCGACATACGGGCGACGTTATGGTAATTCATAGGTCTCACTGAGAGCTAGGATTAACCCCTTCAGGGGAAATAAATATCAGAGGGACCCCGCTGGCTACAGTTTTTTTTCTGTAAAAAATACATGCTGCAGTTCCAATGGGGTTTTTGAAAATGCTGTGTGGGAAACTCCGCCCTATGAGCAAAACTTAACACAAAAGGGCCCGGCCCCAGGGTGTTTTGGGAACCTAGCAACGCCCCTGCATCCAGAGGTTAATTAAGCGTTGTTTGGGTGTTGTGGTTTACTAAATTAAACCGTGTTTTTCACTGCCAAAAATACATTTTTCCTGTAGCATAATTCACAAAGCGAAGGTTAATTACAAATTTTCCTCTTTTTGTGTAGCTAAAAAACACGCCCTTGTAACACGCTACAAAGCTGCTAGTTTGTGGTTGCTCAATTCTTTGGCGCAATTTACATCCAGGGGTTAACTAAGTATTTTTTGCAGTTGTACTCAGTAAAGAAACTTTCTTTTTCACCGCCACAGAAGAAATTCTGTAGATAATTCATACCCGAAGGTTAATTTAACCTGTTTGTGTTTTTTTAAATTATAAAATAACGAATTTTTAAAGGGCACATAAAATTTAAATTTTTTTCCGGCCCATTTGTGAGGAAATTTATATCCAAGGGTTACCAAAAGGTTCTTAGGGGGGTTCTTTGGGGGTAAAATACAGGGTGTGTATTTATCTATACGTACCCCACAAACAGGTTGTACATTTTAGAACAAACATATGTCAACAGAGGGGGCGGCCTTTCACCTCGAGTGGCAGAGGCAAAAACATTCCGGGAAACCCCAGGTTGCAGCAAAAGAAAGGGGATTTTCGCACGGGGGTCACTCGGTAGGCCACAACTGGCCGCTGTATCTGCGGCCTTTGGTGTTGTTCAGAAACCCCCAATGGTTCTTGTTTTGGTTGACAGGTACCATTTTCCCCCCATATGACATCTGAAAACCCCCCAGCCAAGATCGGTGAGAACGTCAGACACAACCCTTATTTGGCAGGCCCCGGGGGAGGGGGTCACGGCCCTCACCTTCCTCAACCCCCTCTGCCCCTCCGTTTCCCTCAGCCAGAGATCTACTATGGGCGGGGGTCACACCACTAATAGCGAGGATGAAAATTTGGGGGGGCATCCAGCTACTTGGCAGCGAAAAAAATGGGCCAAATTTCCCCTGCTTCTTGCAGCGGCGGCAAAGTAAGATTTTGAGAGGGGATGGGATCAGTTGTGAGGGTCACCTCTGATCCAAACCGGTAAGAGGACAGCAGGACGATAAAACAAAAAAGGATGATGATGAAAACCCGCACTTGGGAGCCGGGGAGGAAAGGGCTTCCATCGTCAGGAGAAGAGGGCGTAGCTTGCGCTCAGGCAGCGGCGCAGCCAAAGGGGGTTTGTGCGGGGCACTTTACACTTTTGTGAGGTCGGGACCCAAAGCGGCCAGGGGGTAAAAAAACCCGCTTTTCAGTCCCAAAAAAGTAGAGCACAGGGGCTCAGCGAGGGGACGGGCAGCAGAGCCATCAGTGCGGAGCGTTGGCGGTAAATCAGCACTCGGCGGGTGTGGCATTTTTTTGCTAAACCCGGAGGCCGAAAGGGTATAGTAAATCTGGGGCAAAAGTGAAGCGGGCCAGGGAGCTAAAAATTTGGGACCCCCCCCGCGTCAACAATGCAGCGCACCACCGGGGGCCTGGGGAAACGTGGGTCAGATGTGGGGGGCCATCCGCCAGCACAAAGCACGCAGCGCCCCTGGCACGCAGCCATTGCAGTCATCAAGGCTCCACCACCTCCAAAAAGGGAGTTTTCTCTTTGACATTTTCCCCGGGCCAGAGCCCCCGCTCCTCCTACTCTTTCGCCAGCATTTGTTCAGCGAGGCGATTGCAAAGGACAACAAATGCGTCCAACCATCCTAAGGTGCAGAAGCGACCGTGCCCTTTCCCAATTGTTGGTACTCGTCCCTCCCTTTCCAAATGGTGGACCTGCCCGTTCAAGAAAAAAATGGTTTGGTGCCGACCGGAGGGAAGTTCCAAGCCGTAATTTCTTTTCCCCAAAAAGGCAGTACCAGCACTTCAAAAAATAGTAAACAGAAGGTGGTCAGCCCCTTGAGCTTACGTTTGTTCCAAGGTCAGGGCAGGCGGCGTCTGGAGCGTAACACGGCGGGCCCCATAATGTTTTTTACGGCCCACTGGGGAATGTGTTTTTCTGCCCGGGCACACCAAAAACTGGACAGGAACGCCCTTTCCCTCACTTGTAAAACTGCGGCTCTTGCGCCAATATCCCCCTCCTACCCTCCACCACCACCACCATCCAGCCTCCACAAGTACTCCCCTCCATCAACCACATTTTGGGGGGCCAGGGGTTGTCACGCAGTTCTAAAACCTGGCTTGCCTGGGCGAACAAAGCACACAAGAGAGGAACTGCTCCGCGTCATGCACAAAAAATCGTGTGTGGCTTTCTCCGCCCCAAACGCAAATCGGAAAAAGGGCGGACAAGGAGGAACATGGGGGTCCGTCTGCCCCAGGGGGAGGGAGGCCCATGCCCCCAAAGGGCCATGTGTTCAATCGGTTTTGGAAAAGGTTCCTGAAGCTTCCCACCATCTTCAAAGATCTAAAAAGACCAGGAAACTTGCATGCATTTCACCATTCCTACAAACCCAGGAACACCCCCTCGAGTTGCAGGGGCAGAACGGCCCCCCAACACACCGTAGCGATGTTTCCACCCGTTGGAATTCCACCTGCAATGGGACCGACGTAGAACAGAAAAAAGCCAAAAACGATTTTTTGATGACCAGGGGGACAGGAACTCCCCCTGTAACTTAAATTCCATCAGCAGAAAACCAAGTTGGTCCTGATGACCCCTTTCCTTCACCCCCAGGGGGATGGTAGTCCCCAGAGCAGCAGCAGCACAGGACTGGGCAGTCCCGGGAAACCCAACAGGGGGTGGCCTATTTGGGGACGCCTCTGCCAACCCAGTAAAAGATCCGGGTATGGGCAGCCAAACAGGATTTTTTGCAGGGGAAAAGCTGTCCTCCCAGCCATAGTGGGGCACCAAGCGGGTTTTCATTTGCGGGGGGGGCCATCTTCCCCCAAGGAGAACCCCTTTGTCCACGGGAATGGGAACGACTGCCCTTTTGTCAAATGAATCGCGGGGACCCGGTTTTTAAAAGTTGGGGGGGAAAAAGGGGGCGGGGGGGGGGGGGGGGGGGGGGGGGGGGCCCCCCCCCATCCAAACTGTGAGAAATGAGTCTGGGGTTAAATTAATGCCCAGCCCTATTCTGATGCCCCCACCCCCTGATGCCACCACACTGCTGACATTTCTCCACGCCAACCCAAACCCTCTTTACCAGGGACTCATTGCCACCACCTTTTCCCCACTTTTCATTGTGTCCTGTCGACCTCTGCTGCTGTGGCGCCCCCGTCACCCCACCTGTCATTGTGCCACTTTTGTGGCCCCACTACTGTTTTTTCCACCCCAGATGTCTTTGCCACGTCTGCCCATGCTGCTGCTGTGGCGCGCCCGTGACCTATACCTCTTCATTGTGCCACTGTCTGACCTCATCCGCTGCTGTGGGGCTGTCGTGACCTCCACACTGTTCATTGTGCCACCTTGGCCTACTCCGTTTTAGCACCCCAGAATGTCATTGTGCCACTGCCTGCCCCATCTGCGCTGTGGGCTCCGCCGTCACCCCCACACTTTGTCATTGTACCACTCGTGGCCTACTACTGTTTTGCCACCCCCAAAGTCATTGTGCCCTTTTGACCCCATCTGCGTGTGGCTGCGTCTGACCCCAACTGTGTCATTGTGCACTCTGTGGCCTACTCCTGTCTAGCCCCCTCCAGAATGTCTTGGCCCCTGCTGATCTCATGCGCTGCCACCCTCACCCCACTTGTCATTGTCCCCTCTGTGGCTCTACTGTTTTTGTCACCCCAGAAAAGTCTTTTGCCACTCCCCCACCTATGCTGCTGCTGTGGCTGCCCCCGTCACCCTCCACTCTCTGCATTGTGCAAATCGTGGCCACACTGTTTTGCCACCTCCGAATGTCCCTTGTGCCATGCCCCGACCCATGCTGCTCGGGGGCTGCTGTTGTGACCCCACACTTTTCATTGTGCCACCTTGGGCCCACACGTTTTTTCCACCTCCAAATATCATTGTGCCCCCTGCCTACCCCCATGCTGTGCTGTGGCTTTGTCGTCCCCCCAACTGTGTCATTGTGCCACCCGTGGGCCCACTCCAGTTTTTTTCCCCCTCCAGAATGTCTTTTTTTCCACTCCCTTTTACCTCATCTGCTCCCGGGCCGTCACCCACTCCTGTCATTGTGCCACCTGTGGCCAACTCTTTTGCCACCTCCGAAAGAATTGTCCCCCAACCCGACCACAGCTGCTGCTGTCTGACCTCAGGACTGTGTCATTGGCCCTCTGTGGCCTACTACGTTTTGCCACCCCCAGAAGTCATTGGCCCCTCCCTACCTCATACTGTGGTGGCTGCCATTGTGCCCACCAACTGGTCATTGTGCTACCTGTGGCCCTACCCGTTTTTGCCACCTCCAAATGTCATTGTCCCACTGTCTGACCTCATGCGCGGGGCTCCCCGTCACCTCCACCTCTGTCAGATGTTGCCCCCTGACCTCAGCTTTTTTTTTTTTCCAGCTTTCCTGCCATGTCTTTATCGGAAATTTCCCCCGCTTGTTTTTTTTGGCTTTTTGCCCTCTTAATGCCCAGGGAATTTATAGTGAACGATTCTAAGAGTACGGCAGCATCGCGTGTCATACAAAAAAACATTGTATGAAGACCAAACCAACCCCTCTGAAATTTTTTAAAAGCATGGCACAACTTTCACCACCCTGCAGGCTCTGTCCACGGAAATAGCTGTTTTTTAACGCATTGTGCGGGAAAATTGGGGACCGAAACAAATTTTGTCGAAAACTTCGGCGAAGGCCCGAACGAATTTTTGAAAAAATTCCCAATCTCTATCTTAACACAGCATGTTGGACTTTTTGAATCTGCACACAGATTACCGATAACCAAGTAAACCGATGAGTAAAAACCCGAGGCCCCCTTCTTTGCCACAAAAAAACGGGGAAAACGTATTGTCCGGGTATAAGCCTAGTGTGGGAATCCCGGCACTGGTAAATTAAAAAAAAAATTAACCCAAAAAAAAACAACCAGGTATAGGGGCCCTTTAAGCCCCCACGGAGGTTTAAAGGCAATTTTAAAAGTCCCTAAACAATATGTCCCCTAGGTAGTTTTAGGGAGTTTTAAATTCCCCATGGGAGGTAAGGGAGGTAAAACTCCCCTAGGAGGTATAAAACATTTTTGGGGATGTTCACAGGGCTAATTTCGGGGCCCCGCATTTCCCCTGATTTTCGCTCTAATACAGGCATGATCACCCGAAATTAAAGGATCCAAAACTAGGGGTTTCGCCTCCCCTCCCCGCTCGTACAATACAATTGTATTGTGCGCGCGGGGAGATAAGTGACATTCAATTTTTACGGTGAAACGGCCGCGAGTAATGAATGCAAGGGGCCGGTGGGCTGCCCCCCCCCCCCGCCGCGGGGAGTAGCGGATAGCGCGAGCCCCGAAGACCAATACTGCGGCAGTACTGAAAGTGCTGCAGTACATCTCCCCCGATGCCGACTCCAAGCTCCATTTTCTTGCTGGGACAGGGGCTGTGCCACAGGCAGTGTGAGAAACCACGCCGCCCCCCCCGGTACCCCGGGACAGCCAAGTTGCGGCCATCCAGTGCCACTGCAGAGAGGAACGCTCTTCTCTATCCACTTTGGTTTTCTTCACCTGTATGTCTCCCAGAGGATACTACAGGTGAAGGATTGCGGGCAGCTCCCAGGCCAGCCAGCCCCTGGACCTGTGGGTGACTCGGGATTCAGTTATGCGCCCCGAGGGCCCCGCATACAGGTGAAGTACCCTCCGGCGCCCAAACAGCAGCGCCTGACCCGCGTGACTTGATAGGCCAAGGCGGAATTCATTTTCAGCACATTTTTTGTGCTGAAAAACTCAGCTTATCTCGGTAAATACGGTACTTTTTAACACATCAATGCACTACTCCAGCTTTTTCACATTCCTTCTACTAAAGCCATTCCTACGGGGCCATTTTTTGAGGAGGAGGAGAAAATTCTCCCAAAGAAAAATTTTAAAGCCAAGCATTATTCAGACACAATTTTTGGAAGGGGGGTACACCAACATGCCAACCCCCTCCCGTTTTTGGCGGGGGGGGTCCCCTTTTGGGTCCCCCCCCCCCCCCCCCTCCCCCAAGTTTGGGAAACCTCCCGCCGCCAGCCGGCAGGGAGTTTTTTTAAGACCGCGGCAACAAGTAGCGCGGTGCGTACCTTTCGCCGCCGGGCCGTTCCCCCGGCGGGTGAAGCGGCCACAGCGGCCCCTTCACCCGCCCGGAGTCTCGCTGTGCAGGGGGAGGCAGGAGGGGTCGTTCCTCCTCCCCCTTTTCCCCCCGAATGTACAGCGGGGGGTGTGACCCTAATACGGCATGGGGCGACTGCACTCACTTCCCCGTGACACTGAGGGATTTTCGGAGCGCCCCTGCAGGACTGGTGAGGGAAGTGCTTTTATTAATTTTTTTTTTAATACTTTTGGGGGTCGCCTGGCAACAATGGGGGGGTTCACCCGGGAACAGAGGGGCCCCTACCTGGCAAACAATGGGGGCACACCCCGGCAACAGAGGGGCACTACCTGGAAAAAAATGGGGCATACCTTTGGGAAACAATGGGGGCACTACCTGGAAAAAAAGGGGGCATCTAAATGGCAAAAGAGGGGGGGCTACCTGGTAAAATGGCAATTTCCCGTCAACAGGGGGCACTACCTGGCAAACAATGGGGGCACACCCCGGAAACAATTTGGGGGGATCTACCTGGCAACAGGGGGCACACCTGGCAACAGAGGGGGGACACCTGGTAAACAAAGGGGGGATCACCTTCAACAGGGGGGCACTACCGGCAAACAAAGGGGGACTACCTCAAACAAAGGGGGGGACTACCTGCAAACAATGGGGGCATCTACCTGCAACAGAGGGGGGACTACCTGCTAACAATGGGGCAACTACCTGGAACGAGGGGGGCCACCTGGGAACAGAGGGGGACACCTGGGTAACAATGGGGGCTCTACCTGGCTAACAATGGGGGGAACTACCCGGGAACAAGGGGGCACACCTGGGAAGAGAGGGCACTACCCGGCAACAAGGGGCCCTACCTGGCAAACAATGGGGGATCTACCTGGGAACAGAGGGGGGGACTACCTGCTAACAATGGGGCACTACTTGCAACAGAGGGGCACTACCTGGGAACAAAGGGGCACTACCGGCAAACAATGGGGGCACTACCTGGGAACAAAAGGGGGCACTACCTCAAACAAAGGGGCACTACCTGCAACAAGGGCACACCCGGGAAACAAAGGGGGGGCTCCTGGCAAAAAGGGGCACTACCGGGCAAACATTGGGGCACTACCTGGCAAAAGAGGGGGGAACTACCTGGCAACAGAGGGGCACTACCGCAAACAAAAGGGGGGACACCTGGGAAACAAGGGGGGAACCTGGGTACAATGGGGGGGGGGCTACCTGCAAACAATGGGGGATCTAACCCCAACAAGGGGGCACTACTGGCAAAAATGGGGGCACTACCTGGCAACAGAGGGGCACTACCTGGCAACAGAAGGGGACTACCTGGGAAAAATGGGGGCATCTACCTGTCAAAAGAGGGGGCACTACATGGCAAAATAGGGCACTACCTCAAACAATGGGGGCACTACCTTGGGAAACAATGGAGGCATCTACCTGCAACAGAGGGGGGACACCTGGCAACAATGGGGAAACTACCTGGAAAAGGGGCACTCCTGGCAACAGAGGGGGGCCACCCGGCTAACAATGGGGGCATCTACCTGGTTAAAAAATTGGGGCACTACCTGGCTAACAATGGGGGGACTACCTGGAACAAGGGGCACTACCGGGAACAGAGGGGGGACTCCTGGCAAACAATGGGGCAACTCCGCAAAAGAGGGGGGACTAACGGCTAAAAATGGGGCACTACCTTCAACAGAGGGGGCACTACCTGCAACAATGGGGGGACACCCGGGAACAAAGGGGGCACTACCTAGTAAAAAGGGGCACACCTGGGTAACAAGGGGGACTACCTGGCAACAAGGGGGCAACTACCTGGAAAAAAAGGGGGGACTATCTGGCAACAAAGGGGCACACTGGGTAACAAAGGGGACTACCCGGCTAACAAAGGGGTGCATCTACCAGACTAAAAAAGGGGCCATCTAACGGGCTAACAAAGGGGGCTCTACCTGGCTACAGAGGGGAAATCTACCTGGCTACAAGGGGGCATCTACTTGGCTAACAACGGGGGGGCATCTACCTGCCGTAAGGGCACTACTGTATGGAGTGCTACTACCTGGCTATAAGGGTATCTACCTGGCTTTCTTCCAAATCCGTTATGCAGTTAGGTGGAGTGGATGTGGCTTTTTGAAGGGGCGTGGCACACCGACAATATGGCCTTGTCCGCCCACTACAATCTCCTGATTTTTCAATTTCAAAAGTTGGCAACTATGGGCTACAGAAGTAGAAAAATCAGGAGGGTATATGCACCAGCTAAACATAGAAACCAACTTTTGCAGTCCAAATTACAGAATAAAAAAGGGGATAGTGAAATCCGTTTCATCTCCATTTATAACCATCAATGGAGAATGATAAAGGAAATTGTTTCTAAACATTGGTCAATCCTCAAAACAGACCCCATTTTAACAAAAAAGATCACAGAGGTACTGTTAATGACAGCTAGAAGATCTCAGACTTTAAAAGATCATCTGGTAAAGAGACTGCCGTAAGTGGGGCAGCGCTTGTCGGATTTTTGTAATACTGCCGATATGCCGCAAATAACACACAGTCGTTCCTCATTAGTAAAGGAGACTATTTAATGATGCACTGCAAGTTAGTTTGATTTCTCCTGAAGAAGCGATGCTGCCAAACGCACGTCGGGGCGCAACAGGCAGGCCATCCTTTCTGGTAGGTGTTATATATGTGTCTTTCTGTGCATACTATATTGTCCATTGTGACTCCTATCAGCACCTATATACACTTTAATGCACCCCTACCAGTTGGACTGTATATTTATACCTATGTAATTGGGTTACGGATTTCATTTAATATATATGACATAAATGCCTGTATTGTTATTTGGCTCATCCTTACACTTTTCCATGTAATTCTTCTGTTAAATGATTTAATATAGATTTAGGGCCACTGGGATAAAAACTCTCTAGGTCTAAAACTCACTTTATTGTCCTTAGCAACCATTCAGAGCTCCCCTTTCATTTCATATAGTGCTCTGGAAAAAGGAAGAATGAAAAAATGCTATGGGCAACAAAGTGAGTTTTAGACCTAGACAATTTTCATACTTAGTATTTTTAAATGGATGCATTGCTCCTATTTTCTGGGTATATATTCAATATGGGAGTTGTCCTATGGTTGACAATAGGGGACTGTATATTTCATTAGGCCCAGCCATATTTATAGTGCTGGACTTTGTTTCTAATCACTGGCAGGGGTAGTATTGTCTCTGCAGTAAAAAAAAAAAAAAGGGGAGTGGGGGGGGGGGGGGCCCACGGACAATGAGACTTCCTAGGCATCAGTACATTATAACATGGGTATTTGGTCAGCCACAACACTTCTTAATTTTCTTTACATGTAAAGGAATGAAACAGTGGCGAAGCTACAGTGGTCGCACTTTTGACTGAGCCCTTGAGCCAGGGGGGCCCACAGGCCCCCCTCACCACACGGCTGCATCGCTGGGCCATACAGATCCAGCGATGCAGTGATTGCAGCCGCCACATGCACGATGCAGGCAGCAGCTTAGGCAAAATGGCCAGGATCCTCCAATTTTGGCTACTGAGCCCTCTAGATGAGACGGCATGATGAAGGGAACCTGTTGTTTGAAAAGTAGTGGTCCACAGTAATTGTCTGGGGTTAGTGGTACCCAAGCTGAAGTTTTGCAGCAGGGCCTATGAGTTTTAGCTACGCCCCTGGCATGAAGATATAAGACAAAGTCAGCAGTGGCAACAGGGAAACGGAAGTGGAGGCAGTATATGAGATTGTGGTTAGAATCTGTGTTCTGTTTTTTTATATTAGACCTACTCACAGGCGGATAATCCTTGCAGACACTGAGACTGCTTGGCATGTTACATATTTTTTTTTGTGATATTCTGTGCTTTTTCTGTGCTGTATGTAGTCTCCATTTTCCAAAGCTGTTTCTGCTTTGCTTTTAAAACTGCATGGTTCAGCATTCTTTGCTGTGCTTTGTCTATCTACCTTCCACCCAATCTCAGTCTCAGTATATATCCTGTTTCATTCCTCATATTAAATCATGACCAAAAGGGTGTAGCTTCAGTAAAATTAAAACTATTTGGTCACGTGATCTCCTAAGCTTAACACAGATCTGTATCCTGTGTGTTGAGACATAAAGAACTACTAAGCCTCATGTCATCAATCAGCTGATGTAGAACTTCAGGAAGCCCTCAGAAAATTTACTTAAAGTATATTACAAAAGCAATATAGATACAAATATAGATACAGTAAAACATTATTTGAGACAAAAAATATCACACAGAAATACTTACCGATCAGGGGCGTAACTACCGGGGTAGCAAACGTAGCAGCTGCTACGGGGCCCAGGATCTTAGGGGGACTGGACCCCAGGCGGCTGCTACCACATCTGCTCCCCCAGTAATCTCGCTCCTGCGCCCGCCGACAACGAACATAACAGTTCAATGCCGGCGGACGCGCAGGTGCGGTGCCCAGCGTATGCTGCCATTGAACGTCCGGACCCTCTGGCTGCCTATGTGACCCCCTATAGTCTACCTGACCCCTGGCTACCTATAAGACCCACTATAGTCTACCTGACCCTGCCTGGCTGCATATATGACTCCCTGTAGCCTACTTGACCCTGCCTGGCTACCTATATGACCCCCTATAGTCTACCTAACCCCTGCTTCGCTATATATGACCCCCTATAGTCTACCTGACCCTTCCCTGGCTATAAGACCCCCTATAGTCTACCTGACCCTGCCTGGCTGCCTATATGACCCCCTATAGCCTAACTAAACCCTGCTTGCCTAAATGGCCGCCCCTATGGCCAACCTAAACGCTGCCTTCCTACCTATATGGCCCCCATAGTCTGCCTAAAGCCTGCCTGCCTGTCTATTTGGAGCCCCCTCTATGTGGGCCCCATCTATACCTTATGTACCTAGCTACCTGTGGTCCACCTACTTAGCTACCTGGGGCCTAGAAACAACCTACTTAGCTACCTGAGGGCTGCCTACCTAACTGGGGCCTAACTACTGCCTACCTAGTGCCAATCTACCTACCTACCTGTAGTATACCTACCGGGGACCCACATACAGTCTACCTGTGGCCTGTCTACTTAGCTAACTGGGGCCTACCTATAGCCTACCTATCTACCTGGGGGCTGCCTACCTAACTGGGGTCTAACTACTGCCTACCTAGTGCTAATCTAACTACCTACCTGTAGCCTACCTGCCTAATTGAGACCTTAAGGGCCTACCAACCTTTCTAATGAGAGTCTTCCTGGTAACATGATTCTGAGGGGTACAGGCCATAGCAGTAACACAATCTCCAGGGGGTGAATCCTCTGTTCCTCCCCTCTCCTCTAGGAGATTGGGCCTCTAAGCTATGGCCTGTACCCACACTCCCACCCATGGGAAGTTTGTACATAAGTAGGGGGGGGCAGGGAGTGAGAAGCTGAAAAGGTGAGGATTCTAAGATATTTGTGTCCAAATCTGCAGGGATGAGTGGTGGCCAGGAGAAGTCGTCATGACGGTCAGGACTGGATTCAGAGCAAAAGGGAAAGTCAATGGCTCGTCAGAGAACATACCGCTTTGTGAACATACCTTAATGAATATTTCAGAGGGAGTGGTAAACACAAAATTTTATCTTTAATGGACTTTGTTTTTTTCTCAATATTACAAAAGTGCCTAACTTTGTGAGATATAATTTAGAAAATATCTTTTACTCACTGGACAACCCCCTTTGATACACAATGCCCAAAAGATAATTGTGCTAAGCAGTGAGTGATAATGCCCACATATTGGCCCAAAAACCAAAGTCCCTCACATATAGTTTTCCCCCAAATTATTGTGAACAGACAGGGCTCCTGATATTGTTTTTTACCACACATAGGGCCACATGTATGAAAACTGTCTAGGTCTAAAACTCACTTTGTTGCCCATAGCAACCAATCAGAGCGCCCCTTTAATTTTTCCAGAGCACTATATGAAATGGGGGCGCTCTGATAACTTTGCAACCACTATGTGATTTTATTCATCGTTTTTATCATTGTCTTCAATAAAGTGTGTTTTTCAAGAATTTATATTTAAATCCGGAGTTTCTCTATTTATTTATTTATTTATTTATTTATTTGCGGCACTCTGATTGGTTGCCGTGGGAAACAAAGTGAGTTTTAGACCTAGACAGTTTTCATACATGTGGCCCATGGTGCCTCCAAAAATAACTGTGAACAGATACAGCAGACAACATTAATTAGTGCCACACACATTGCACCTAACCCTAAGGGGCCGTTCACACGGCTTATTTCGGCTCGGATTGGCGCCGTACTGCATGCCGGATTTGCGTTGCAGTACGGCGCCAATCCGTCGCAGTAATTACGCTGTGCATTTCTGCAAAAAAAAGCATTAAAAAACGCAACAAAAAATCCTCCGTGTGACAGCACCCAAATAGTGCCATGCACGTAGTGTCCCAACAATAATACTTGTGCCCAGCAGATAGTTTCCTTGACTGTAAGGCCTCGTTCACACGGCTTATTCTGCCGCGTATTGGCGCCGTACTGCGCGCCGGATTTGCGCTTCAGTACGGCGCCAATCCGCGGCAGCAATTACGGTAATCCACTGCTCTCATTGAGAACAGTGAATCCGTCGCTCCTCCCGCGTCGGCAAATCCGCCGCGGGGGAGAAAAGTGACATGCACATTATTTACGGCGCGGACGTGCCGTAAACAATGCATTGTCTATGGGGCCGGGGGTGGCGCCCCCGCCGCGCTCCGGCCCCGCCCCCATCCCGCCCCTTATTCACGGCGGATTTGTGCGCTCAATACGGCGCACAAATCCGTCGGGAATAAGCCGTGTGAACACGGCCTAATAGTGTCACAATTTCACAATGTTTCCCTAAATCAGTAATAGTGCCCAGAAAAATAACTGTTAAACAGATTTTTTCAATTCAGCAGTAGTGCCCATATAGAGCCTCTAGAACAACTGCACCAATCCGAGGGCCCTTATAATGCCAGGAAGTGTGTTCAAATGGAACAAGACAAAAAAAAATCCATATATAGAGATACAGTAGCAACCTATACACCTCTTAGAAGACATTTTACTGCTTAATGTTAATCAGAAGTTGTACAGAGCTTTAGTGAAGTGTGCATGAACCTGTGTTCAAAGTGAGGTCTCTCATGTATGACCAGCTAAGAGAAGAATTTATATTTTGATCATTAATAACGTCTATTGCTTACAGCTGTACTTCATATGCATGGAACGTGTAAAATGAAGTCTGTGCCTCTAATCTTTTGTGATTAGCAGGTTTTTACTGTCCATATTCATATGTTTTTCCAAGATCCAAAATAAGGAGACCTATGTAAAGCAGACAGGAGCACTCGCTATAGGCTACTACAGATGTTAAACTGCTTCAGTAAAGTAATTACAGAATTATGAGTCTGTCAATAAACAGATAATAGAAATTGGTCTATAAACATACAGATAGAATGTAAACAGTTATTATGTAATTTTCATCACTTAGTTTGACAAGAGTATATAATTTATATATATTTTCCATGAAGTCTAGACAGAATTGAAAAAAATTACACAAATCATTTGACAGATTTTTCAGAGTATGACAGCATCTACATTTTATATTTATATCCTATAAAAAAAATTCTGTGCTGAGAAACACTCATTACACATTAATGTGCTGCTAGAAAGCCAATGAGTGTTAAAGGGCTTTTCCCATCTGGTTGATCACAACAGCGGCCCTTTTCCTCCTGCTTCAGGCTCCCACTTCCTATGTAGGCGGTAGATGTGAACCAAGCCTTAGCAGTGCCCATTAGGCTATGTTCACACGCGTTAACTGCAGGACGTAGTTACGCCGTGTGGCCGGGCGGGAGCGGGGGAGGAAGCGGGGGGGCCGGCACCTCGCCGGCCCATAGACAAACATGACGAGCGGCGCATATACGCCGCTAGAAAGTGACCTGTCAATTATCTCCCCCCTCGGCGTATTCGCTGAGCGGGGAGAGGAGACGTAATCGATAGTTCTCTATGAGAACTGTGGATTACCGAAATGAATGGGCCGTTTTTCAGCCCATAATTTGCGCACTTCGGCGCGTAATTACGGACCGAAATACGGCCAATTTTAAGACATGTGAACATGGCCTTAGAGTGAAATTGGTGACTGGTGGGTTGTGAAAAATGACGACACTGTTCAAGCTGTATGTCTGGCTATAAATGTGAGCTAGTAGAACTGTGTCATAAGAGCAAACGTCTAGGAAGAGACAAAAACTTACATGCTGCTAAGACACTGTTAACTGCTGAGGTACTCTGTTATCCTTGATGTAAATACACCGCTTTGTGCTCTGCATACCTGACAGAAGGGCACTAGGTTTCTCCCTAGTCAGTAACTCAAAGGGTTAAGGTTTTTCTTTAGAAAGATAAGATCATATATTGAGAAGCAAGCTCTCTTCTTGAGAATCAAGAGCAGAAAGCAGTGGTCAGTAACCTATGGAAGCCTGTGTAAACAAGCAAGGGATAAGAACTACTCTAACCCTGTATTGAAGCAAACTCAGAACAGCAGTGTAGTTGGTAATAGTCTTTCTTACCTTTTGGCTACATGTTTAAAGGGGTTGTCTCACTACATTGATTCGTCCTGTTCTCTTGGGTTTTATTTTGAATTCAGGGGTGCGTTACTGGCTTCTACTAGGCTGCCCATAGAGGCCAGGTCTGTAAGCCTAGAATCAGTGCTGGCTCAGAGAGATCAAACAGGTCTGGCTATAGCTACCTGAGGAGCTGATGCAGCCCATTTCAAGAGGGGAATATCTAGGAATAGGTAGGACATTTTTAATGGACAATATTGCAAAGTGACTTGTTTTTGTAAGATCTTTAACATAAAAAACAATCCTTGTAGTGAGAAAACCCTTTTAAAGCTAATCAATGAGATTGGAATACCTTTTTAAGTCTCACCATTCAGTGCATCCACCTTTTTATTTTCAGTATTGTTTTGTTTTTAGTGTTGTTATCAGGCTGTACAGTAACCTTTGGCTTTTTCTCTGATTGTCAGGCACAGTGACACCATCAGCCTCTCTAACCACCAGACAAGAACTAGCACATACACAGTAGTTTCCATCTTTTCTGCTTGTCATAGAAGTATGCACTACTTTAGCTACAGTATTGGGGATGGAAAAAGGATTATAAAGCTTACTCACAAGCACCCACCTACACTGAAGCTGCAGAGCTGATAGGCTACCAAGATAGAGGGACATCTGATAAAAGGTAAAGTTTCATCTAAACACATTTTTATTAATGCAGGAGATATAGAGAACATTTTCCTCCTCTAGTCAACCATCAATCATACATATTTTTATTTTGTCAGAAAAATTACACAGAGCAATTTATACACAAATACATTTCCTAATACAATAGGATCACTGACTGACAGCTATCATGTGTATGCAGATTCACAGCAAATGTCAGTTAGTGGTGAAGAGAGTTGTAGGTTCTAAGGAGAAGCAGGAAAATGCCCCTTTAAAGGGGTTTTGCCAAGACGTGATTTCCTCACCTAACAGGTTCATACTCCCCTCTTGAGCCTTGAAAAAAGGGGCGTTTTGTTTCTGGGTTTAAAAAAACAAGTACCTCCTCTGTATTGTGCACAAGCTATACGGTTTTGTTTTCTCCCTCTTATCTGCTCAGTAGTAAAGATAAGCTCTGAGCAGGCAGCATTCACTGACTACAGACAGGGGGGGAGAGGGAGGAGGGCTGAGCAGGGAGTGTCTGCATGTTTACTCAGATAATTACATTACAACCAGCAGATTCGCTACACAGCAGACACAGGCTCTGACACAGAAAGAAAGCTAGTGCAGATGCCCAGTAACACTGCTTTTTTCTCCCCCTCCCTTCAAAGCTCGTTCCTGTGTCCTGCCATCAGATAAGAAGTTCAAACAACACAAGCCAGATCAGCTCCTGGTCATAGCTAATGTAAACATTCAGGAAACTAAGGGCATCTAAGTCAGGCTGCAGCTCTCAGAGGCTTCGCTTTTTTTTTAATCACATATATTTAGAAAAGTGATTAAATACCCATTTTGGAGGATCCCACATCTACATTAGATTGTGGCAAAACCTCTTTAAGGAATACAATGGACTTAAAATAACTATGAGTCCACAGTATAGGTGCTATTAACTAAATGGCACATATTTGTGCCATTTGGTGCAAGAGCAGAGAAGATCCCCATATTATGCTGCTGTAAATAGGACAGTATAATATGCTGATATATCCGCTTTAATATTCCTTCTTTAAAAGAACAGGTCAAATCTATTGATAAATGCTAAAGTAAGCATTCTCCATATTCTTTTAAACAGGCATTACAATGTAATGTACAATGTGTACAGATGTTGATTGTGTGACAATTTCTATCCTTAGCCATTATTTACATTGAACTGTTATAAGTCAATGATTTTACTTATTAGGGCCCGTCTACACAGCATGGTTTTTTACATTTGGCTCTTGACACAGATTTCAGATTTTGAAACCAGTAAAAATCCGACTGTAAACCATCCTCATAGACCTCTATAGAAAATCTACACGACTTGGATTTTCTGAGATCGGTCTTAAAAATCTACAGCTTTGCAAAAAATCTGGAACATGCACATTCTCCCATCGGATTTACTGGGCCAAAAAAAGCCCAAAACAACGAGTGTGAAATACTGGTCGGATTTTATTTGGTCTTTGCCATGTGGAGGCAGCTTTAGTTCCCCAATATTTGTAGAATCCTCTTTGCATTGCCTTCATTTTAATTCAGTCTAGAGCTTATAGTTTAGCAAATGTCATATTGATGAATGCCTTATGACTATTAAAAGGAGAAATTATACCTTTCCAGTTCTTAATCATTTTGTTAATTTATCTGTGACATCTGCAGAATTAATCATTGATCTACACAGTCAGGGCGGAATATGCATAATTAATAAATCTAAGGCGGGCTAGGCCATGTCTACACTGCACAGAAAAACATCCGTCTTTTTTCAGCGTTTTCGTTTTCTAAAAACGCTGCAAAAACGACTGTAATCATCTCCCATAGACTTCTATTGTAAAAACATCCCGCTGTCTACACTGAGCTTCTTTTTTCTGCTCGTTTTTTTTTACTGGTCGTATTTTGCAACATGCTCTAAAAAACGCCAGAGCCGGGCAGAAAATTTACTACAGGAGTCTATGGAAAGCTCCGGACGTCTTTTGCCGCGTTTTTTGGCGCGTTTTCGCTGCGTTTTTTGCCGCGATTTTTCAATGAAAACTCTCCCAGGAGACCCAAGTCCCACCTATAGTGGGTGTAACAAAGGTTATACCTTATGAAATCTGCATACAAGTGTCTGATGTGCCCTTGTCTGTACCTTTTGTAATAAAATGATCATGCTTTGGCCGCTAACGATTTTTGCACAATTCATATTTTTTCGCTAAAAATACGTTTTTTTATGGATTTTGGTGCTAAAATCCTTTTCTTAACATATTTTGGCACTAATAAAGTTATCTCGCTTCTGACGCCATAAATACGTTTTTTTTTTCGGATTTTGGCACCAGAATCCGTTTTTTTTACGGATTTTTGTGCGAAAATCCTTTTCTTAACATATTTTGGCGTTAATAAAGTTATCTCGCTTCTTGGCGCTAATAAAGTTATCCGTTTTTTTATGGATTTTGGCGCCAGAATCCGTTTTTTTTACGGATTTTGGTGCTAAAATCCTTTTCTTAAATATTTTTGGCACTAATAAATTTTATCTGCTTCGACGCCAAAAATATTTTTTTTTACGGATTTAGCGCCAAAACCCATTTTTTTACGATTTGATGCAAAAAATCTTTTCTAACATATTTGGCGCTAAGAAATTTATCTCGCTTTCTATCCAAAAAAAACGTTTTTTACAATTTTCGGAGCAAAACCCTTTTTTATGGTTTTTTTTTTGGGGCAAAAAATACGTATCTTTACAGTTTTTTGGCGCTAATAAAGCGATCAGCTTTTGAACAAAAAAATTAATTTTTTATGGATTTCGGGCCAGATTACGTTTTTTTTACAAAAATTTTGGTGTAAAATCCTATCTTTACAGTTTTTGACGCAAATAAAGTGATCTCGCTTTGACACTAAAATAGTTTTTTTTTACGGAATTTTGGTGCTTTTAAGCGATTTTTTGGATTTTCCGCTAAAACCTTTCTTTAAGATTTTGAGCTAAACGTTATCGGCTATACGGAAAGATAATGGGGGTTTTTGTGGATTTTGGTGCAAGAATCTGGTGCAAAATGTAATAAAGTAGTAGCACGCAGCAGCACACAAAGGACAATTTGCATTTCTAGTAATTCGTTTTCAGGTCGTTTTTTGTCCACTGCAGTGTAGACATAGCCTTAGGCTATGTCTACACTGCACAGAAAAATGTCCATTTCTTAAGCGTTTTTCGTTTTCTAAAAACGCTGGAAAAATGACTGTAATCATCTCCCATAGACTTCAATTGTAAAAACGTCCTGCTGTCTGCACTGAGCTTCTTTTTTCTGCTCGTTTTTTTTACTGGTCGTGTTTTGCAACATGTTCTAAAAACGCCAGAGCGGGGCAGAAAATTTACTACTGGATCTAGGGAAAGCGCCGGACGTCTTTTGGCGCGTTTTCGCTGCGTTTTTGCCACGATTTTTCAATGAAAACCCTCCCAGAGACCCAAGTTACATCTATAATTGGGTGGTAACAAAGGTTAATCCTCATCAAATTTGCATACAAGTCTCTTATGTGTCCTTGTTTGTACCTTTTGTAATAAAATGATCATGCTTTGGCTGCTAACGATTTTTGCGCAATTCATATATTTTTCGCTAAAAATACGTTTTTTATGGATTTTGGCGTCAGAATCCATTTTTTTGAGGATTTTTGTGCTAAAATCCTTTTCTTAACGTATTTCGGCGCTAATAAAGTTATCTCGCCTCCGACGCAAAAAATAAATTTTTTTATGGATTTTGGCGCCAGAATCCGTTTTTTTTACGGATTTTGGTGCTAAAATCCTTTTCTTAACATATTTTGGCGCTAATAAAGTTATCTAGCTTCTGATGGCAAAAATACGTTTTTTTTTTACGGATTTTGGCGCCATATAATCCGTTTTTTTTTTTTCGGATTTTGCACTTTAAAAACCTTTACTGAACATATTTTGCCGCTAATAAAGTTATCTCGCTTCTGACGCAAAAAAATAATTTTTTTTACGGATTTCGGCGCTAAAATCCGTATTTTTACAGATTTTGGCGCTAATAAAGCGATCTAGCTTTTGATGCAAAAAAATACGTTTTTTATGGATTTTGGCGCCTTGTTACGTTTTTTTATGGATTCTGGTGCTAAAATCCGTATCTTTACAGATTTTGGCGTTAAAGTGATCTCGCTTCTGACACTAAAAATAGTTTTTTTTATGGAATTTGCCGCAATAATGCGTTTTTTTTGGATTTTGCCGCTTAAATCCTTTTCTTTACAGATTTTGACTCTAATACAGTTATCTTGCTGTATGGAAAGATAATGAGGATTTTGGTGCAAGAATCTGGTGGCAAAATTTAAAATAAAGTAGTTGCACGCAGCACAGCACACAAAGGACAATGTGCTCAAAATGGCCACAGTGATCTAAAGGAAGTGACTACTTAACATGTTAACTCCGCCTGTAGGGTGTAGTTTACATCCAATGGCTTAATTTGTGAATACAGTAAAAAGCAGAGCAAAGACGCTCCAAAATACGCTTCAAAAAACGCTCCAAAAACCTTCGTTTTTTCAGCTGCTTTGACAGGCAGGGGACAGAAAACTCAGGTTCATGAACGTTTTTAGTAATTCGTTTTCAGGTCGTTTTTGTCCACTGCAGTGTGGGAAATAGCCTTAGATTTAGCATTTGGTTACCAGGAAACTATTTGTAAGTGCGTGTTCCAACTTTATTACAGATATTCCAAAAAATGGGTTTCTGTTCTTATGTCTCCAATAGTTTGCACATCGAAAACATTAAGTACACTATTCACAAAAAGTTAGGGATATTTGGCTTTTGGTTGAAATTTCAATTTCATAAAACTATTCAATATTTCAGTACTTTTTGTACAACTGCTGATCTCTAACATGGAGCTTAATGCAGGGGCGTAGCTATAGGGGGTGCAGATGTAGCAGTTGTTACTAGGCCCTGCACCCTGTGGGGGCCTCCAAATGCCCTTCTGCCACTGCATTGCAAATGGCACATGGTGGCTAATGGGCCCCATTTCACTATTTGCACTAGGGCCCAAGAGGTTGAAGTTACGTCTCTGGCTTAATGGTAAAATTCACAACAAGTGTTTGATCTCTGAATCGCCCAATAGACTTAGGGGATCAATTTGAAACGGGATTTAAACAGTCCTCCTAATCATGCTGTTCACATTTTGACAACACCTTACAATTGATAAAACCCTCGTCATTCCCCGGGCTTCAAGCGGTGCTCTCGAAGAAGTCCACTGGTTGATTGCAAAAAGGTCCTAAAAGCAGGTTGCCACAAATATACAAAAAAAAGAAGTAGACATCTTTTGGCTCATCACCACTGATGAAAAACCATTGAAAAACAATGCCCTGCAAAACCCGGCACGTTTAAGGGTTTGAAAAAAACCAAGTTACGTCGACCTTTCAAAAACTGTTAACTTACTTGGTCTAAAATGCTAGATGACAAAGGTGGCAAGGGTTTTACCTCCCCCAACCCCAGAAGGACGGGCATCATTGTCTTACGGGGGGGCGGGGAGCATCAACCCTGGGCATGGGCCCCCGTGGTCCTCATCTGTACAGTACAGGAAAAAGTCAATTCTCTCTGAACAGAAATGTGGTGCCCAAGAGCTGGAGAATTTAAGGAGAGTGCTATGAAACGTATGCATCAACCCTGATGAGTCTTTGGGGTTTGTTCGATGGGCAGGTGGTCTAGTCAAAACAGAGCTGCCCCACACTTTGTGAAAAGCACAGTGACAGCCTTTACTACTTGAATAACCTCATTAATCCAGTCATTGTGCCTCTGCATGAACAACACCGGGCTAAGTTAATCTCCATGGATGACAATTCTCCAGCTCATCGAGGTCGCATCATTAGGGAACGGTTGTTGGAGACTGGGGTACCTCAAATAGTGGCCTGCACTTTCTCCAGACCTAAACCCACTAGAAAACCTGTGGGATCAGCTGAGCCATCGTGTAGAAGTTCATTACTCTACAACCTCAATGACCTGATGGGCGCCCTTCAAGAAGAGTGGGTTTGCCATCCCTCAGTAGTCAGCAACTCGACTTGTGAACAACATGAGGCGTCATTGTCAAGCTGCACTGGTGCTCAAGGCCACATGAAGCGTTATTGAGACATTGACATTTTATGATAGTGTATACCCTCCACTGTTGTTGGCTTTTGTTTCATTAAATTATTTGAGATGAGAAAATCAACAATGCATGTTACAATGTAAATGTCCGATTTTCCCGGATCAAATATCACTGTTGGGTGAAAGTTTTACGTTTTCCATAAATTACACCCGAAAACCAAATATTCCTAAGGGTGCTTTCACATGGTGCGGTTTTGGTACAGTTTTAACTGTGATCCAACTAAACTTCTTTTAAAAACAGCAAGCTTCTTTCAATTATCTAAAATGTTTGGAAAGAGAGTAATCAATAAGTGTGTTTGTATCCACAAGACTTCATACACAGTCATTTATTACTTACTTGAAACACCTTTCTGAAAAATTTAGACAACTGAAAGGGAAACTTATGGTAATAAAGGCAGTTAATTAGAGCACAGTGAAAACTGCACCAAAACTGCGCTGTGTGAAAGCACCCTAACTTTTTGTGAGTGGTGTATGTGTGTTTAACCTGATGCCTGTAACACACATCTGCTTACACTGGGTATGTCTGTAGCATGTAATCATGGAGAAAGAGGGGTCTGCATGGGGGCTGTAGACACAAAACATTATGGTATTGCACAAAATTCTACGTATAGATGAGATGGAGGACATTACATTACTAGGACCAAAGAGGTATTATGTCTCTGCAATACATTATATTACAGCAAATCACAATTATTCACTTAAAATCCCTTTTGCTTCTACATCCAGTGGAAATCAGTCGATAATAGTGCTCATAACAATATGATGTTAATGCATATAATTGTAAAAGCCACTAAGGATGTTTACAGCTCTGAAAAATGGTATCCTGATGCTACGGTGGCAAAGAAAACAATAGAGCAAGCATAGTCTTATTTGGACTATGTCAGCTCTCTTGGAAAACGTGTATACTTGATGTGCTGGTAGAACACATTTTTGTGTCTGGCACATAATTCATGTATGTTTAATGAAGGGCCAATGCTAATGTTAGTAGTACCAATGATTATGTAGGTAGCGTCAGTGATGTAGGTGGGGCTAGTGTTGGTGTAAGCGGGGCTAGTGTTGATGTAGGTTTTGACCAGTGCTGTTAATATATCAACTCATATACTTAAGTGGGTAAATATTATAGGCTGAGTGCAGGTTAAGTTAAATAAACTAATAGACCTAATAGTGAACAAGGTTCTGGAACCAGTTCTTAAAGAACTCAGTTAGTTTATTTCTATGCCCCTGTACATATGTAAAGATTCATTGGTGACTTGTATAGTGCAGAGGGACTGGCACAAGGCAAATGTGTTTCCTATCTTCAAACAGGGCAATATGTCTTGCCAAGGGAACTATAGACCAGTAAGTTTAATGTCTATTGTGGGAAATCTATTTGAGGGGCTCTTAAAGGATTATATACAAGAATTTGTGGCAAATAATATTATAAGTGATTGCCAGCACAGTTTTACTAAAGACAGAAGTTGTAAAACCAACCTGATTTGGTTTTCCAAACAGGTGAGTAGAAGTCTCGATATTGGGGTGGCTGTGGATATAGTGTTTTTGGACTTTGCAAAAGCATTGGACATTCTCCCTCAAAAATGCATATTGAGTAAATAAAAGTCTAAAGGTTTACAAATAATCATTTGTAAGGGCTTGTTCACACGACGTATTTGTGATCTGTTTTACGGATCCGCAAAACGGATCTAACAATTTTCAGTGTGATTAACATTGAGTTCAATGGCAAAAGCGCATTGCTGTTCTCACGGGAGATCGGTGATGCGCTTTTGAGAGCTCTCCTGCACTACGCTTTTCGCATCCTCTTTAAGAATTGACATGTCAATTCTTATTGCGTTTTATGCAAGTGAAAGCCCATAGGAGATAATGGAGTCCGCTTTTGGCACCTGTCCAAAAGCGCTCCACACTCCGGGTACGTATCAGCTGCGCTTTTCATCCTGAAAGCGGATGCGAAAAGCGCAGTTGGCGACGGACGGGGCACCGGCGGTGAGCGGCGGCGGCTGGACGGGTATCGGCGGTGAGCAGCGGCAGCTGGAAGGACGTGCATCGGCGGTGAGTGGTGGCGGCTGGACGGACGGGGCATCGGAGAGAGATCAAAACGCTTCCGGAAAGCGGATCCGTAAAACGCAACTCCAAAAGCATACAATAAGGATCCAAATAAAGTATCAACTGTTGCGTTTTTTGGATCTGCTTTACGGATGCACTTTTCACTCCTCAAAAACGGATCCGGAAACAGGATCAAATCCGTCGTGTGAACAAGCCCTAACTTGTTTGAAAATTGGCTAAGGGATCATACCAAGAGTATAGTGGTAGATGGTTCTTACTCTAAATGGTCCCATAATAAGTGGTGTACCCCAAGGCTCAGCATGGGGTCCTCTTATATTCACTGTATTTAAAAAAAAAGGCTTTCTCACCATGCTGTTTCACTGAGTCACAGCTTTTCATCCACTCTGCCTTTGTCAGGCTGTGGGTAGTTCTATAGCAGTGATTAGCATACTAAGCTTTTCTATAACCAGCTGAGACATGGCAAAGATATAAGTACAGGAGATTTAATTATCAGTAAACAAAGCTACATGTGCTCTGAGGAGCGAAAAAAAATTGCTTATCTACAAACAAAAGCTAGTCTTGTTAGGTTGTGTTCCCACGGCACAGGACAAATACCGGTTGGTTTATCCGACCGGTATTTGCACTGTTTTCGGGCCGTGCACATGGCTGCAGGGGGCGGCTTTTCTCCGCGATTAGCGGACGGAAGAATGAACATGTTCTATGTAGAGATGGGCAAATCAATTCTAACAAAGTGGAATTCCTTTAGAATTTCAGGAAAACTTTGGTTCTGTACGAAGCTGAAGTTTAAGGTGATTTGCGGGAACGAGGCGCCTTTTTTATTGGCAAAGTGGCCACGAGCACATGCCGTTACATGGGGCAGAGAACTGTGGGAGGAAGAAAGGAACACCCTCAATGACATGTGCAGAGATGAAGCTAATCAGCGACCGGCGGGCTTCTGTGACGTCACAGCCCTATAAATACAGATGCCATCTTAAATTCTCACACTTCTCACTGTGTGTCCTATCATAAGCATCTTGCTGCAGCTGCTGCTCCTGCACTATATTGAACTTATTATAAAACAAACTCGTTTTATCAGCGACTGGGGGGAAAGACCATCACAAGTGTGTGTCATTTGCACACTTGTTATTTAACCAGCATTATTATTTTCTTGTAGTTTGTGGGGTATTCTCCCTAAAGTCCAGGGTGGGTGTACTTCTGTCCCATATACGCCTAATTTACATCTGGTTTTTCTGTTAATACCCAAGGCTTAATTTAACCCCTTGATTGTAGGTTAATTTGCACTAAAGTGTCTTTTTTTATTTTGTCCCATATATGCTTAATTTACATCTGGTTTTTCTGTAGGGTATTTCATACCAAAGGCTTAATTTAACTTCTTGATTCTGCGGTAATTTGGAAAAAAATACAGGGTGTCTTTACTTTATTGTCCTCTATACGCCTAATTTACATCTGTTTTTTCTGTACGATATTTCATACACTGTCATGGGGGATAGCGCAGCCATCCCTCTGCTTTCCCCAGCCCAATGAAAAAACCCCAAATTCAACTTTTTCCCCCACCCCTCCGGGGCAACCCCTGCTCTGCCTGTTCCCCGGGCCGCCGCGCCCCGGTTTACCCGCTGCTTAAAAGGGCCCCCATGTGCGCCCCGGGTGGTCTGGATTTAAAAAAACCCGTTCCCGGTAATTGGGTCTTTTTGCCGGGTACGGCCCCATTTTTAAAAAACCCGCCCCCCAACCCCTCCCGGCCCCCTTTGTTGGGGGGGTGACCCTTCCCCCCTCTAGAGGGGTGTTGGAAGTCCCGTTGGGTTTTCCGTGTACCGGCCCCTCCGCCCACTTTTCCCGATCTTCCCTGGTTTTTTTCCCCCTCCCCGACCTTCTGCCCTGTCCCCTTTACCACCAAAAATCTGCCAAATGCCCTGACCCTTTGCCTGTTTCCCCCACTACGTCCCCTGCATTTCGATTCTTTTACCACGCATTTAAAACCCCCGGGCCGGGGCCATCACAAGCAAGTCCCCGTCAGGGGGAAACAAAACCCGGTAAACCTCACGCCGCAGCCAAATCCAAAACCCGCTTTGCGCGGGCTCTGGTGGGAAACCCCGGGGGGTTTCTTAGACTCCGCTCCCTGGCCTGGCTTACCGCCCCTTAACGCTTTTCGGTGGGCCAGCGAAACCTCCCATACCAAACCCCCCAGTTAACGAACTTGGGCCAAAACCGGATTTTCCGGGCGGGTTTCCTTTTCCCCCAACCCCCGGGACGGGCGCGACAATCGTCCCCTCCCCAGAGCCCGCTATTAACCAGGCTCCCCGGCCATGGGCGGCGAACCTTGGGGGCCCGCAACCTCCGCCTGTGGGTGGGTTCCGCCCACTTGCATCAGTTGCTCCCCGCTCCGGGGCCATCTCTGCATCGCCCCTTCCCTCCGCTATGATGGGACCGAAAAAAGTGCAGAAAGGGTTAAACAGTCAATGTCCATCCACAGCCGAATGTTTGGAGAAAACAATTCTCCCAAAAGAGCGGGCCTAAAGGTGGTTAAATTTGCCTTCCTAAAAAAGGGGGAAGCTCTGGGGGGCCCACTTGGTTAATTGGGGGGAAAAAAAAGGGGTCCGAAGCGAATCCAAAAACTTCCTCCAGGGGTCCCGCTCCCCGTCTTCCCAAAGGAAAAAACCCGGCCGTTTCCCCCCCCCTCCCCCCCTTTTTTTTTGCGCTCTGCTCCATCTCCACTGTGGGTCCCTACCCCTGTGCAGTTTTCCCCACCCTTAAACCTCTGAGTTGGAAATGGAAAATGAGACTTTTTGGGGCAAAAATTTTGGTAAAGGGGCCCTTTCGGGGGGAATTAAAGACCCAGCTCGCTGGTCGGGAAATTGCCCTCTGCTCTGGGCGACCTGAATTCGGTTAGCTCCCCCAAAACGACATTCGGGGTTTTCCGAGAGACAAAAAAAGACCCCCCCGCCTCCCCCAAAGGGAGATCCCCCCCAAACCATCCCCTACCCTTGCCTGGCTCCCCCCGTTCCAACGACCTCCCCCCTTCCCCCGCCCCAAATTTTTTTTTTTGGGTTTCCCGCGGTAAAAACCCCCTACAGGTCAAAAATCCCCATTGGGCCCAGGAGGGGAACACTCGCAGCGTCGTTTGAGGGGAAACTGTGCTTCCCACTGTGGGGGTTCTGGCCACTTCATCCGGGACTGTTCGGTAAGCCCGGGAAATTTTTCTCCTAGGGGTCGCAGGGGAGGCATCCCTAAGGGGGTCATTGCGGCCTCTCTTTCCTCTTGGGGCCATTCCCCCTCCTTTTGGGAATTTTGCCGGAAAGCACCCCTTTAAAACCACTGCCTTTTTGAAATTTGGGGTCTGCGGGAAATTTTTGGGCAGCCAAACTCTGGTGTCCAAAAGGTTTTTTTTTCTCCCTTTAACCCCTTTTGCAGAAACCCTTTTTCATCCCTCCGTCCCGGGACGAAAATGCCTAAAAACGCAATTTAATACCCCCCAAAATCTGGGATGGGGCCCCCCCCCACCTTCAGATTCCCCCCCTAACAAGGGAACCCCTGAAAACCCCTTTTTGGGTTTTGCCCCCGCCCCCCGGGCTTTTGAAATCCCCATGGGCGTCCCCTTGGTTGCAAGACCCCTGCCCGACCTTGGACTGGAACACGGGCGAAATTATCCGTTGGGGGGCCCCCCGTGGGCCCCTCGCGGGTGCCTGTTGCAATCCCCTCCACCCCACGAAACCCCCCTCTGTAAAGTCTACGAAGCCCCTTTTCCGGGTCTGCCCAATCCGTACCAGGATCTGGCCCAAAGTCCTTTTTCCCAAAATACAGGCCGAAAGTTTTGGGCCCCCCATGGCCCCCCTTTTGAATGTCCTATTTACCTGAACCCGGTACTTAAATCCTCCCGAGGCAGAGTTTATCCTTCTGTTTCCCCGGAAAAATAAAGTCATGTCGAATTATCCGGGGGAATTCCCCCGTAAAGGCTTCATACCCAAGTCTTTTCCCCCCCTTCGGGGGCCGGTTTTTTTCCCTTTTTTGAAAAGAAAGATGGGAAAATCTCCCCGGGCCCTGTTGTCGATTATGGGGGCTTTAAAAAAAATCACTGTAAAAAATAAAAACCCCCTGCCTCTAATCCAGAGCTTTTTGACGCCTACGTGCCGCAAATTTTTTTCCAAGTTGGACTTACTTTGGGCAACAACTTGTTGTATCCGTGAAGGCAATGAGGGGAAAAGGGGCCTTTAATACCCCAGAGGCCATTTTGAATCTTTGTCATGCCATTTGGCCCTCGGGCAATGCCCGGCGGTTTTTCCAAAATTTTGGGGCAATGAGATCTTTTCGGATCTCCTCTACGTCTGTGTTATCGTTTACCTAGATAACTTTCTAATTTTCTCTCCAGATCTAGAGTCTCACCGCCACCTGCCCGCCAGGTGCTCAAAAGTCTCGGGACCACCATTTTTTTTGCCAAAGGAGAAATCCTTTTTTGAACGAAATTTTGCCTTTCCTGGGGTACACTCGCCCGGGATCAGGGCCCTCCGATGGACCCTCTAACTTCGGAGTCTTACAGTGCCTCGACCAGGGGGCCTTCGTGTATTCCAAATTTCTGGGATTTGCAAATTATTACGACAGTTCATTCCGTACCTTTTTGGGAGAAAAAAAGGCCAACCCCAAAACCTGGCCCCCCAGAACCAAGAAGCTTAAGGGGCCTCAATCACATTTGCTTCATTCCGTTTTTTTTTCCTCCCCAACCCGCAGCGTCCCCGTTTCGGCCCGAGTGGACGCCTCTCATTAGTGCGGGCACTGTCCTTTTACAAAGACTTCCTTGGGAAACTCCCCGTACTTGCGGCTTCTTCTCAAAAACTTCACCCCACCCGAGTGAAATTAAAATTTTGGCGATTGCGAACTAGGCCATAAATTTTACCCTAAAAAAGGCCCGGCCTTGCTGGAAGGGGCTTGCCCCCATGAGATCTTCACCATCACAAAAAACCTCCCTTTTTCTTCAGTCTTCTCAACGACTTAATCCTCGACAAGCCAGGTGGGCACTCTTCTTTCACCCCCTTTTACTTTTTTTCCCTTCCCCTTTCGGGCCACTGGAAGAATGTTCAAAGGGGGACGCCCCTTTCTAGATCCTCGGACACTGTGGGCTTAGAGCCGCCTTTTTCAAACACATAAAATTCCCCCCGGGAAGTCCCTCACCGGCCCCCCGTGGATTTTTAAAAAATCTACCCCTGGGAAGACCTACAAACCGCCTGCCAAAGCGGGGGCCCCTTTAAAACCCGAAGTGGGGACCCCTCTTCTCGAACCCGCTGGCCACCTGGAGTACCAAAAAGTCTTTCAATTTTTTCTCTCGTATTTTTTGGTTTGGCCCCCCTTTGCTAAAAATGTTAGGGGAAATTTTTCCCCCGGGTTTTACCTCCTGTGCCCCTAAAAGCCCCCCGCCTCAGAAGCGGGGTCTGCTTTGCCTCTCCCGATGCCCCAAAAAAACCCTTTGGGCCCCTATAAACCATGGGGCTTTGTTACCGACCTCCCCCGGTCCTCCTCGGGTAACACGGTCATTTTTGGGGGGTGACCGATAGGTTTTTCTAAGATAGCTCTTTTGTTCCTCTTTCCCGGGTTTTCCCTCCGTCCTCCCGTTGGCCTAGTACTTTTTTCCCGCACATTTTTTCGATTAAATGGGCCCCTTTGGGATATTTGTCTCTGATTGGGGGGTTCAGTTTTTGTCAAAATTCCCGCCGGGGTCTGTGTGCCCCGTTGCAGGCTTTAGCGGGATTTCTCGTCTGCATACCACCCTTAAACCAATGGGGAGGGGAGAAAGGGGCAACCCCAAATTTTGGGGACCTAAATTTTGACCCTTTTGTCCTGGGCCGTTAGGATAACTGGTCTGAACTCCCCCCTGGGGGGAATTTTCGGGATTAAATTTCCCCAGACTCGGAGTCCCCCGGGGCCTCCCCTTTTTTTTTGTGTTTGGGGGTAAAATCCCTCTGCCCCACCTGTGTCCCGTTCCGGCCGTGGATACCCAAGTACGGGGCACAAGTCCCCTCGGGCAAAGGCCCCTTTTACCCGGGCCCCCCCACTCGCACCAAAATCCCGGCCGACAGGGACCGTAGACCCCGCCTCTATTCAAGCCCGGGCGATAGAAGGGGTTTTTGTCCGGCCCCAAAACATTCGCTTCCCAAGGGGCCCTAGCAATTTTTAGGCCCCAATATCTGAGCAAAATTTTGTGGGCCTTCAGAATGAACCCCCGGGGTCCTAAAAAAGGCTCCCCTTGCCCCCTACCTGCGTATACCCGAACGCCTTTTCCCTGTTTCCTTTCCCCCAAGCCCGTGGTGCTGAATCGCTTCTTCCCCTGGATCCCTTTCCACCTATCTGCTGTGGCCAAAGCTGATAACATCTTTTTAGGGCAAAGGGGGTGCTAGCGGGGAAGACAGTGAGGGGGAAGTGGTTCTTTCTGATTGACTGGAAGGGGTTCGGGCCGGAGGAGCGTTCGTGGGAACCTGAGGCTAATTTATCACCTGACCTCCTCTCTAAATTCTGCAAAAAGAGAGGGAGACCTAAGGGGGGGGGGGGGGACTGTCATGCGGTCCAGCGCGAGTGCCGCGGCTCCCCGCAGCCATCCCTCTGCTGCCCGCTCCATGACGCCGCTTCACTTACCCGTCCACGCTCCGGTGCACGCTGCTTCCGCCTGTCCTGGCCGCTGCGCGCGTACCCGCTGCTTAGGGCGCGCGCGCGATGGCTGGTTTGGATTTAAAGGGCCAGTGTCCCGGTTATTGGTCTTTTGCCGGCTGCTGGTCCTATTTAAGAAACACGCCCCCCCAGCACTCTCTGCCTATTCGTTGGTGTGCGCTACCTTGTCTAGAGAGTGTTGGAAGTCTTGTCTGATTATCCGTGTACCAGTCCGTCCGCTACATTTCTTGACCTTGCCTGTTTGCCGCCTGCCCTGACCTTCTGCCTGTCTCTGACCACGAACCTCTGCCGCCTGTCCTGACCTTCTGCCTGTCCCTGACTACGTCTCTGGATTTCGATTCTTTACCACGCATTACCCCGGCCACCATCGCAAGCAAGTCACGTCAGGGGTAGCGACCTGGTAGCCTCACGCCGCAGCAAGTCCATCCCGCTTTGCGGCAGGCTCTGGTGAATACCGGGGGCTACTTAGACTCCGCTCCCTGGCGTGGCTTACGCCATCATCACTTGCGGTGGTCCAGTGAATCCACCAGACCCGTTACATACACAAGGCTTAATTTAACTTCTTGATTGTGTGGTAATTTGGACAAAAATACAGGGTGTCTTTACTTTTTGGTCCTATATAAGCCTAAATGACATCTGTTTTTTTTCTGTATGATATTTCATACACAAGGCTTAATCTAACTTCTTGATTGTGTGGTAATTTTGACCAAAGTACAGCTTGTCTGTATTTTTTGGTCCTCTATACGCCTCATTTACATCTGATTGTTCTGTACGGTTGTTCATACCCTAGGCTTAAGTTAATTTTTCGATCAAACAGGACGTCAGACTGAGTGGTGGCAGGCCCTTCACATGCGACTGGCAGTGGCACAAACGTTGCTGGAGGAGGCACCGGTTGCAGCACAGTAAGGAAACGTCGCAGCAGGGGTGACTCGGTGAGGCCAGAACTGCGTCATCGAGCGGCCGTGTGTTGACCAGCAACCCAAGGGTTCTTGATTGGTTGACTAGGTCATCCACTTCCTCCCAGATGACATCTGACAAACCCCAGCCAAGAGTCAGTGGGAACGTCAGAAACAACCCTTAGTTGGCATGGCCCTGGAGCAGGGTCAGCAGCCCTCACCAGTCCTCAACCCGCCTCTGTCCCGTTCGGTTGGCTCAGCCAGAGATCTACTACGTGGTCTGGGCTCAGTGCCACTATACAGCGAGGACGAACTCTTTGAGAACAGTCAGCAGCTACTTGGCAGCGAAGAAGTGGGGCTGACATCCGCTGCTTCTTGCAGTAGGTGGGAAAGTAGTGATTTGGAGAGTGGCACAGGAGGTTATGTTGCAAGCTGTCAGGCTCTGCATACTGAGACTGTTGAGGAGGATAGCAGTGACGGGTAAACACAAATCGATGATGATGTAGCTGATCGCACTTGGGAGCTGGGTGAAGAAAGGGCTTCATCATCATCGTCGGGAGAAGAGGGTGTCAGCTTGCACGTCAGGCAGCGGTCGTGTGGCCATGAGTCAGCAGGGTAGCAGCAGTGTGAGGTCTGGAGTCAAACAGCCACGGGGTAGAAAACCCACTTCGCAGGTCCAAGAAATTAGCGGCACAGGGGCTCAGCGAGACAGCGGCGTTAGTAGTCACTCAGTGCGGAGCGTTAGCGGTAAAATCACCTACTCAGCGGTGTGGCAGTTTTTTGCTAAGACACTAGAGGAGCCGAACATGTGTATATGTAGAATCTGTTGGCAGAAAGTGAAGTGTGGCCAGGGAGCTAAAGTTGGCACCACGGCCCTGCGTCAATACATGCACTCTGCTGAAGGAAGCTGTTTGTCTTTGCCATCATCTCCCAGTCAAGATGCTCCTGCTCCTCGCTACTCATGGCGGCAGCAGTTATTCAATGAGGCGACTGCCAAGAGACAAGAGTATGCGTCCAACCATCGTAAGGTGCAGAAGCTGACCATGCTCCTGTCCAAGTTGTTGATACTGCAGTCCCTCCATTTCCAACGGGTGGACTCTGCACTGTTCAAAGAAATTTTGGCTTGTGCTGAGCCGAGGTGGAGAGTCCCAAGTCGTTATTTCTTTTCAAAAAAGGCAGTACCAGCCCTTCACAAATATGTAGAAGAGAAGTAACTACAGTCAGGGCCAGTACATGTCCTTTACGGCCACTATTCTGATGCTGCCACCCGCCTGATGCCACACATCTGCTGCCAGTTGCTCCATCTGCCTCCCACTGTCTTTACCAGGGATTGGAATTGCCACCCACCTCCACACTCTGTCATTGTGTCCTCTTGTCCCCTTCTGGGTGAAAGCTGCTTTTTTGGGTTTCAGGGCCGCCACCCCGCATTTTTGTTAAATTTTGCCAAATCTTAGGCCTAACCCAAAGTTTTTTGCCACCTCCAGAATTTGTCATTGTGCCCCCTCTGTGACCCATGCTGCCCGCTGCCTTTTTCAACCGGCACCCCAACGGCGTTTAATTTTTGCCACCCTGTGGCCCACCATGTTGCTGCCACCCTCCAGAATTTGTCCTTTTTGCCCCTCTCTGACCTTTGTGCGCTTGCTGTCACCTCCACACTGCGTTTATTCGCCCCCCCTCTGTGGGCACCCCCGATGTGGGGGCCACCCGGACCCATTTTAGGGGCCCGAGAGGCTCCAAATACCCAAGGGGGGGGCCGCCCGCCTCGCCCCCCCTGGGGATTAGCCCGGGGTCTGTGCGGCCCTTTTTTATAAAACCCCCGCAAGTCACTCAGATGCGGGACGCACCGCTTTTGGGAGCTGCTGGGGTTTCAGGGGGGGGAGGCAAAGGGGGATTTGGGTTCCCATCCTGACACCCCCCCCTTTACAGGGTTTTCAGGGGGTGCACGCTTTTTTAAAACCCCGCCCCCGGGGACCTGGGTTTTTTTCTCGGTCGGGGCTCTTCCGGGCCCGAGGTTTGATCCCTTGGGCGCTGACAGCGGAAATGGCGTTGGGGGAGGGCACTTCCCCCTTTCACTGCTTTAGCCGCTCCCCCCAACTGGCGGGGGGGACCGGGGTTTTCGGGGGGAGTAAAATTTTTTTTAAAAAATTTTTAATTTGCTACTTAAACCGGGTTAGGAAAATCTTTTGGCTTCAGGGGGGGGAAATTTCTGGCTACGGGGGGCATCTAAAATGGCTACAATGGGGCATCTAATGACTACAGGGGGGATGAACTTGGGGTTCAGGGGGGCATGTTCTGAAATACAGGGGGGGAATCCACTGGCTAAAAGGGGGGGATTTTACCCGGGGTACAGGGGGCATTTTAAATGGCTACAGAGGGGATCTATGGCTACAAGGGGGCCAAACTAAATGGGTAACAGGGGCAAACTAATGGCTTCAAGGGGGGGATTTACTGGTAAAAGGGGGGGATCTACTGGCCACAAGGGGGGGGATCTTTTCTGGCTTCAGGGGGGGATTACTGGCTTTTTTAAAGGGGGCATTTTTCTTTCTACAGGGGCACTACGGGGTTTCGGGGGGGGATTTCTGGCAAAAAGATGGGCCTTTTTACGGGGTACAGAGGGGAAACTACCCGGGGCCCACAAGGGGGGCATCTCTGGGTACAAAAGGGGGAAATTTTATGTCTACAAGGGGGGGGCCCCTACTTGGGTAAACGGGGGGGCCAAACTTTCTGGCTTTCAAGGGGGGGGAAACTTTCTGGCCCACAGGGGGGGGGGAAATACTGGTTCAGGGGGGATTAAATGGTACAGGGCATCAATTTTCTGGAAAGTGAGGGGGTTAAGAAGGGTTTTTTTTTGTTAAAATTCACAGTGAAGAGTCAAAAGGGGCCGGGGGAAAATTTTAAAAGGGGTTTTGGGAACCGGGTGGAAAGAAAAAAGAAAAGGAACAACTCTTCAGAGACCCTCTTGTTTGGGGGCCTGGAAGTAACTTTACTGTAATTTGTTTTAGTTGCAAGGGTTTTGTACGTGGTATTTTATACCCCCACTGGGTTTTTCCCCTTTTTTATTTTTCGGTTTACTATGTGTGGGGGATTTTGGGGGGTAATTGGGTGACGTAATATTTTTTTGGGGGGGTTTTAAAAACAGGTTTGGGGTTTGGTATTTTTTTCAGTCCCCTATGGGCGAATTTTATGATGGGAGTTGCGCCCCGTTTTCTGGCGGGGAAAAAGCGGCTCACCGACTCGAAAACCCCTGTCGGGGAAAGCGATTTTTTAGGCGCAGCCTTCGCCACTTCCCGGTTGCCCCCCAAAAAGAAAGGGGTTTTTTAAAGGGCCGGTTTTTGGGGGTTCCGGGGGGGGGACAAAAGGGGCGTTCCCCCCCCCAAACTTTTCCCAGGCATGTTATGATTGGGGTTTTGGCAAAGTGCGACGCATTTTTCCAAGGGGGTCGCCAGCCTTTCCGCCCGGGGAACCCAATTTATTCTGGGCCCAAAAAATCCGGGGGAGGGCCCAAATGAAGCGAAAAAAGTAACTTTAGAGGAAACAATTAAAAAATCGAAACCCGAAATTCCGGGTCTCAGCTCCCGGGGCATGGGGGTATGATTCCAAAAAAAAACGGCCCTTTAGCGACGCCTTTTTCTGGGTTTTCTAATCAAATCTATAATAAAACGGTAAAATGGCCGAAAAAAAAAAAAAAAAATTGATAAGAATCCAGAATTGTACCCATCTGGGATATAAAAAGAACAATGATTTTGGGGGTAACGAAAAAAAAAATATTAATTCATTAAAAATTTATTTTTATTTTTTATTTTTCGTTAGCCAAGGATCAATTTGTAAAGGGTGTTTAAAGAAAATAAAAAAAATTTAAAAAAGGGAAATTTTGAATTCATTTTTTTTTTGTTAACCCCATAATTTTTGTTCAATTTTTTATAGAGATCGGGACAACTTCAGGGGGGTATTATCCTTTTTTTTCGGGCATGTAAGTTTTAATTTTTAAAATTGCCCTTTGAAAAAACCCATAAGAGCGTCGCTCCCCTTCTCCCCTTGGTCCAAATAACCCGGCCTCTTTTTTAAAATTTGCCACCCCCCAAAAAAAGCTGTCTGCCCCTTTCTTTTCCCCCTAGAACTCTATGAGAAGGTACTCAGCCCCTTTTATTGGCTTTAAAAAGATGAGCCCCCCTTCCCCCCAACCAATCACGTACTAGAATTTCCCATAGAAAGTAATAAAATTTTAGAGGCCCCCCTTTTATCGCGCCCTTCTTTCTCCATTCAAAAAAAGACGCAATTTCATATGATTGGTGGATTCACATCTCTGCCCGGGCTCAACCAATCAGCCTTTTTCTGCCTTTTTTACTGTATTTTGAACTGTCCGCCTTTTCATTTGATTGGTCCTTACTTCTCCATAGCTTATAATGGGTCACTGTCACTCCTATTCTGATTGGCTGGTTTCTGATGACCAATGAGAAGAGCTTAAACAATTTGAATTACTGTATTTCCCGGCAATTCTCTATATCCCAATTCCTGATGTAGCGCCGGTCTCGGCGACAATCGCGTTGTTAGGGATTGGATTGATTTATGTTAATAGAAGGTTTCAGCTCTTTTTCAGCTAATGTTTTACACCTAATAAAAAATTTTTTTTTAATCATAGTCCATGCCGCACGGCACTGAGAGCCGAGATTTCATTGCCCCGATCTCTCCATAGACTAACAATGGGACAAAGTAGCTCGCCTCTTTATTGGCCAGGATTGCCAAGCCCCCGCTAGCTCAACCAATCAGCTCTTTCTGCATTTTTACTGTAATTTGAACTGTCCCGCCTTTGAATTTGATTGGTCAATACTTCTCCATAGGTTATAATGGGTCCCTGTCGCTCCTATTCTGATTGGCCAGGATTGCCAAGCCCCCACTAGCTCAACCAATCAGCTCTTTTCTGCATTTTTACTGTATTTTAAACTGTCCCGCCTTTGATTTTGGATTGGTCAATACTTCTCCATAGCTTATAATGGGCCACTGTCGCTCCTATTCTGATTGGCTGGTTTATGCTGACCAATGAGAATAGCTTACAAAATTTTAATTACTGTATTTCCCGGCAATTTTCAATATCCAAATTCCCGATGTAGCGCCGTTCTGAAAATTTTTTGGGAAAAAGTGATTTTATTTATGTATTTTTTAGTGGGTTTTGGGACTCTTTTCAGAGAAGGGTTTTACCCCCTAATAAAGGCGATTTTTAATTCATACTCCATGCCACACGGGCATCCCTTTTAAAATTTTTTCGCTTTTTTTCCCCCCCGGTTTTCCCAATCGGAATATATGTTTGGCCCCAAATCCCGCACTGCCCAAAATCCCCCCATTTCTCCCCAACACTGGCCAGGCACGGGTTAAATTTTCCCCCGCATGTAAAGAGCGCACCCCTCCTCGGACGGCGAATAAGAGGCCAGCCCCCCAAATGCGCCCCACACAGGCGAAAGGGGTGGGGACTTTTTCAACGGAAAAGTTTTAGCGCACTAAAGTCGGCGGGGAATCTTAGGCGCAGGGCCCGCACTGCGCCAAAATCCCCCAAATGGCGGGGGCCCACACACAGAAAGAGGCCGGCGGACTTAAAAACCGCATGTATGGGGCGCACCCCCCCCGCCACATACAAAGGCCCCCAAATTTTTGCCCCCGGGAAAAATGGCGAAAAAGTGCGCTCCGCGTGGCGAGAAACATACATGTCCCCTATGTGCTGGTAAAAAGGGGGTTTAAGGGGTTGCAGTATTCATCACTAAAGTGCTGGGGAAATGTGGTCTTAGTAGGAAAATTGGTAAATATTAGGGCCCGGGATTTTTGGGGGGTTTTTTGTAGCCCGTGTTATTTGGTAACCGTAAAGACAAAAATTAAGTAAATTTTAAAACAAAACAAATTTTTGGTAAAGCTTTTTGGGTTTTTTTAGATTTGTTGAAATTTTTAAAGCACTATGTTTCATTGTGGGCAATATGTTAGGTGGGGGGGGGGGTGGGGGGGGGGGAAAATTTCTTCCCCCTCCCCCCTGGTAAAATTTTTGCCAGGAAACGGGCCTTTGGGATGCCACCCCCAAAAATTTGTCTTTGTGCCCCCAACTCTGACCTCATGTGCTTTTTGATGCCGTCCCCCTCCAACTGGGGTTCTTTGGGTCCCAAACCTGGGGGCCCTCCTAAATTGTTGCTGCCACCTCCAGAATTTGTCATTGTGCTACTCAGTGGGCTCCTGATGTTGCTGCCCCCCTCCAGAATTTTTTTATTGTCCCAAACCCCTGGGGCCCTTACTCAGGGTGCTGCCAATGCCCCGTGTTCACGGGAAAACCCCCGGGTTGGGTTTCCCTAATGCTTTTTAAAACCCTCCCCCAACTCTATTATTTTTCCACTATGTTTGGTTTTCCCTTCTTTTTCATCTGTCAAAGGAAGGGAAAAGGGGTCGGGTCTTTGCCTTTGTGATTGCTACCCAAAAAAAGCAGGGTGGATACAGAAACAGAAGAATGAAAAATATCCCATTTAGGGTCATCTTTTTTTGGGAAATCAACCCCCTGTTTGTTTTTGGCTTTAGCAATTTACTGAGGGATTATTACCAAATTGAAAGCGGACACAGACGGATAAAAGGGAGGGCAAAATGACCCAAGACGCCCAACCCCAAATTTTTTCTCCCGACCCCCCTCTCCCCCTCTTTTTGGGGGGCCTTTTACATGTATCAGCATTTAACAAAACTTTTTCTGTCATAATTTTGTGGAACCCAATCTGATTCGGTGTAAAAGGAGTGCGCTCTTTGACTTTAAAAGTGGGAAATCTTGACCCTAAAACCTCGTTTTTTTTCCCTGGTGTGATTTCCCCCTTGTGGGCCCTGCATTCCTGCTTCACTTTTTTTGGTCAGTTTTGCCCCTGTAATTTCCCCGGGGAATTTTAGAGTGAACGATTCTAAAAAGGGGCCCGGTGTCATCTGATGCCCAATACTAAAACCCACAAATTGTATGAAGATAAAAACCAAACGCTCCCTAACCCATTTTTTGAGCAGGGAAAATTTTTCTACAAAACCCAAACGGCTCTATGCGGGCCAGGAAATAGCTTTTTTTTTAACGGGTTTCCCGCCCGAAAAATAAATTCGGGTCAAAATTTTATTTTTGTTGTAAAATTCGCGAACTCGGCGAATCGAATTTTTGAAAAAATTCGCCCACCCTCTATTTTCTATTTTTTTGGGACCCCC
The DNA here is from genome assembly GCA_025379985.1 of Phyllomedusa bahiana. Taxonomy (NCBI): domain Eukaryota; kingdom Metazoa; phylum Chordata; class Amphibia; order Anura; family Hylidae; genus Phyllomedusa; species Phyllomedusa bahiana. The sequence continues at coordinate 81,838 of JAODAL010009009.1, forward strand.
GGAGGCTAAAAAACCCCCGGGGGGAAAACCGGTTTTCCATAGGGGGCCCCTTTTTAAAGTTTTGTCCCGGGGTTTCCCAGAGGGTTTTTTTCAAAAACCAAAACCCTGTCTGAAAAAACCGTCTTTTTAACCCGGCGGGTGGGGACCTATTTAAAGTTTGGAACAAAAAATGTATCAATTTTAAATTTTTGCCGGAAGGCAAAACTAAAACCATTAATTCCCAAACCCCACTATTGAGACTAAATACTGTAATTCTTTATTGAAAAAAATTTTTTAAAAAGAATATTAAAAATAAAAAAATTTTTTAAAAATTTTAAATATAAAGCAGTATGTAATTTTAAAATTGGGCCCCCCATAAACCCCTGAGATTTGCTACGGGTTTGTGGTGAAAAATGTGGGTTTTAAGGGGGGGAAAGTGAAAATCCTTTTTAAATTTTAAAGGTAGTTTTGCCCTAGTATTAAAATAACACCAATATTTTGCCCTTAAAAACCTTTCAAGATTCCCCCTATTTAAAATTAGCACCCTTTGCCCGAAATTTTAAGGCCCTTTTTTCCTGAAATTGAGTTTGGTGTATTGTAGGTATAACTGATTCTCCTTACAAGCTATTGGGGGAGTTAAGCAAACCCAAGGGAAAAGTGCCCAGAGTCCTTTTTCAGTCTTTAAAGCATACCGCTCAACATTCAGGCAGATCATGTAATTTGAAGGTGACTGAAAGAAAAGAAATGACCCATTTACTGCCCAGATGTTTTTTATTTTTGGGAGCAGTAAAAATTTTAGCATTGCTCATAAAAATTTTAAAATGTTTTTCTAATTTTTTTACAATATTTTTTGAAAATTAAAGTGAATTAAAAGGTATATTTTAAATTAAGAATTATTTGTTAATAGAAAGTTGGGGGAAAAAATTTTTTTGTTATTATTTTGTTTTTGGGGGCAAAAGGTTAATTTTAAAGAGAGTGAGCTCTCAGACCTTGAGGGACGTCCCCCCACTCCCGCTTTTTACCCAAAAATTGGAAAGGACGAAAATGGACAAAAACCCTTTAAAAACCTGTATGCACTCAAAGAAAATTAAAAATCAAATTTTATCTCATGCCCAAGGGTTTAAAATGAAAAGAAAATTTTTTAAATTTAGAAGAATTTTTTTAATTTCCCTGCCCCCCTACATTTTAAAAAAGCTAATCTTTGTACGGGGGAAAACCCCCTTTAATTTATAAAAACAGGGTTTTAAAATAGCACTGTTTTTTATATTGAAATAAGATTCCAGCCCTTTTGTTTTTAGTGCAAAATTTTATGGAAGATGTTCATAAATTCCCAAGCAAAACTTGGACACACTAGAGTTTGCCATCCCCCGGGCCAAAATGATGGATTAATGTTAATAAATTTAGGTGCCCGGGGGGAAAAGGATCTGAAGTGTATTTTGTAAAATCATAAAACAAAAATTAAAAACATGCAATTTTTAAATTTAAGCACCCTTCTAAGGTAAAGCAGAATATGTCCCCCAATTAAAAAAAGGTTTTGAACTCGGGGGACAGGGATATAATTTAAAAATGTCTAAAAAGCGTTTGGTCGGCTTTTTTTTAAAGAATTTTAATACATTTTCAGTTTTTTGACAAAAGTCTTTTAAAAATTGATCTCTAAAATCTTTTTTTAAGTAAAAGTTTTAACATCTTAAACTAAATAAGGTAAAAATGATGCACCCTTTTGGTTTAAAATGAGGAAAAGGTTTAAAAGAATTTTTTTTAAAGTGTTGAGAAAAGGGATGTCTAAGGAAAAAAAAATTATTTTGTCCCAATATATAAACCCGCCCCAAAAAAAATTGGGTTTAAAAGCTTTTATAATGTAAACCCCCTTTCCCCAAAAAAAAAAAACAAGTGGACATTTTTCCCACACCCGGGAAGAATAAAAAGGGTTTAAAGTCCCCCAAAAAGGCAACAAGCTTCTTTTCCCAAAAAAGAACTGAAAATCTAGGGAACGCTCCCACGGGAAAACTGGTCAAGTTTTTTTTTTTTTCCCCAAAAAAAAGGGGAAAAATACATTTGCAAAACTTTCCCAACAAAATAAAAATTCAAAATTATATAAAGCAAAAAAATTCCTTTTTAAAGGAACGTTGACCCCCTTTTGTTCCCCAACTTGGGATCAGGAAAAAAAAATTTTCCTTTGGTTAAACCCCTTATGGGTTCTTTTAAAAATTCAATAAACAGGAAAAAAACAAAGTTCCAAAATTCCCCAAAAAAAACCCCCCCTTTTTATACTCACATTTATCCCCACTTTTGGTTGAATTTTAATGGGCATATGCCCTTTTTTCAAAAACTAATCATAAAAACATAAAGGCAATTTTTAAAAGGAAAAGTTAACAGGCTCGGACTGACCCATCGGGAAGTCAGTGAAACCCCCGATGGGCCCTGATCTCCAGTGGGCCCTAGAGGTACTCCCGTTTGGCCAAATGGGGAGGGCCCCGTAATTTCCCTTTAATGAACCCCCGGGGCCCCTGGGGAAATAAATGGTAATGTCCTTGTTTCCCTGGGGACAAATGCGGTCTCTGGGGAGCAGAGCGCCACTGTCCCTCTTTTCCGCAAACCCATCCTGGTTTCCCAAAGGGCCCTTAAGGCCATGTTCAAAAGGCTTTTTCCCCGAAACGGAAATTTGCACCCGTTTTTTTACGGCCCCCAAATTTCCTTTTTTGCAAAAATCAGTTACAAACAAGTAACTCCCCCCTTTTTAAAACATTGTTTTTAAGGGGAAATAGCGCGCGCCCAGACGCACTTATTTCCTTTCCCGGGAAATTTGGCCAAAGGGCCGGGTTTTGCGGCCGAACCCCCGGCCCCGCAAAAACAATGGGCCCATGTAAATTTAAATTTCCCGGGGAGGGGACCCACCACCTATAATTTTGGGGATTGTAAATTCTTGGGGAAAAATAAAGGTTCCAAATACGTGCCACACTTATTTGGGCAAAATTTGGGAAACTGATTGAAATCATTTGAAATTTTTTTTGGGAACGTTTTTTCCGTGGGGAAAATTCCGACATGAATCAGTTTAAAAAATCACCTTGGGGCCCAATTTGCCCTAACCAACCAGGCATCAACCTCAAAGTGGGGGTTTTGTTTGTCATGATGTTGCCCACTTTCATCACGCCCCCTTTTGCCGGCCTCACTATAATTTGGGCTGGCCCGGGGTCGTCGCATCATCCCAACTGGGGAGAGAGGTGATTTTTTTTTTTTACTTTTTTTAATTAAGGGGGCCCCAAACTAATTAAAGCCTACCTAAATTGGGCCCGGGGCGCTAAATACCAAACACCCTTTCCCTAATGGGTCCCAAATTCCCCTCACCCCTCCCCAAAATAATGGGTCCTAACTACCTTCAGCTACCTAACTGGGGTCCACCACCTATTTACAGCATAACTAACTGGGGAGTACCAACACCTACCTATAGCCTACCTAACTGATTCCCACCTACAACCAACTTAACTGGGGCCCACCAACCTAAATGGGGCCTACTTATCTTCTTGGGGGCTACCTACCTACGCACCTGTGGCAGACCCACCTACCTATTTGGGTTCTACTTATCCCAATTTTAATTGGGCCAACCAACCAAAACCCGTTGGGGGGGCCTATTACCTAGGAACCCACCAATTAGCCCAATGGGGCCCACATACCCCAAATAAAGGGCCCACCTACCCTTCCCCGGTGCCTTGCCCATTTCCCCACCTACTTAGGGCCTTTGCCTTCCTACCCGTTAAAAATGATTTGGGGGCAAAAGGCCATAACCCATAGCAAAAAACTCCAGGTGTTTTTTTCTTCTTTTCCCCCCTCCCAAAACCCCCCAGGAGAAATGGGGTCTCTGAGCTATGGCCTGAAAAACCCCCTCTCCTAACCCCTGAAAGTTTTTTAAAAAGGGCTGGAAAAAAAAAGAGGATTCTAAAAACCCCATTTTGGTGTAAATTCTGCAAGGGGCAAAGGTGGCCCAGGAGAAGTCCCTCATGGTGGTTTTGGACTGGAAGGGGAAAAAAAAGGGAGAAAAAAGGGGGGTGGCCCGGACAAGTATGGAGTAGGAAGCTGCCAGAGGAGCTCCCAGGGCCCGTTCTTAAAAAAGGAACCCCAAAAAACCCCCTTTTCTGCTGCCACCCGGCACCCGAACCCCAATTAGAAAAAACCCCCACTGATTCCGAAAACCCCTTGGGGGGGGAGCCCCACTTCTAGAACGGGGGGCCCAGAACCCGCGATCCGCCATCGTTCCCAGCGCCCGCTCCCGCAAGCCTTGGCGCTCCCGGGCCCCCCACAACGGTCCCGCCCTTCCCCGCAGGACTCCCCGAAACCCCCAAAAAAATTCACGGCGGAAAATAAAACAGCCCGGGCGCTCCTCCCCCCTGCTACCCCCCGGGCACAGAGTTTAACCCCCAGACCCCCGTGCTCCTTCACTGTAGCTTTTCCCTCAAACCAAAAGAACCCCCGGCTGCCGACGGGGGTTTGTCTTTCCCCAAAATCAGATAAGTGCCTCCTTTCACCTACATTTTCAGAGATTTTTTTTATAATTTTTGGGGGTTTTAAAACCAAACCCGGGCCTTTAAACCCCGGGCCCCTGCAATCCCCTGGTCCCCATAAGAAATAACCCCCCGCGCTATTTCCCCATAAAAAAAAGCGTGGGCCCCCGCCATCTTAACCCCCTGTCCCCCCCAGGGCCGCGGCATTAAGGGAATTTGGGAAACCCGGGTGGTCTCGGCCCACAAGGCCCGGTTTCCCCAAAATTTTTTGTGGGCCCTAAAAAAAAGGGGGTCCCCACAAAAAAGTCCTGGCCCCCACTCAGCTCGGCCCCGAAACTAGGCTCTTTGGGGGCCCGATCCCCAATGACACCCCGCCCAAAAACCCCCCAAAACAAAACAACGCGTTTTGGTGCAACCCCCCCTAGTCACCCCCTGCTACTCTGCTCAAAATCCCGACCTTCCCAGGTCTTGGGGAGGTGTCGACCCCCAGCCCGGGCCCCCTCGCCCCGGCTTTAAAAAAGGACCTTACATAAGGGATCGTGATACAAGATTCCCCGCCCCGGGCCAAACCCAAAACCCCCAGCGCTTTTCTATGTATGCCTTTCAAACCCCGCGAGGTCATAACACTTGGGGCGAACATCTTTTATCCAAGGGGATCTCTACCCAGCCTTTGGGCCCTTAAAAAGTTCAAAAGGCAAATATCCCATGGGGTTTGCCCCTTTTAAAATAGTCCCCCCAAAAAGGCTTCTCATTTCCCACTTGCTCCCCGTTTCACCGTTTACGCCTTAATTGGAAAAACCTTGCAATTGCAAATGTGCTGTGTTTTTGGGATTCTAAACCCCTGGACCTCCCCTCCCAAAACCCCAAAGGGCTTTTGAGCCCCTACGGACTCATCCAACCCCCACAAATTTTATACTCCAAAACCCCCTCTTCCCAAAAAAGAAAAAAAAAAAAAAAAAAAAAAAAAACAAACCCCCGCTTATTTCACTCGTTTAAACTTTAACCCTTTCCATTCCCCTTTTCACCCGTCCCCCTCAAAAGGGCGGCGCCACCCGTGAACAACTTTTGGTGGTTTCCAATCGAATTTTGGGGGGTACCGGTAGGAAAGAAAACCCAGGGCTAAAACCCAAAAGAAAATAACAGAATTTTTTTTCCTCCCAATCCCCCCCGCAACCACCCCCCACAGAAAAAAAGGGTTTGGCCCCTTTCCCCCCCCCACCAAAGGTTTTCCCCGCCCCTAACCCCAGCCCGATATTTGGGTTTCTTTAAAAATTCCCTAGCCAACTTTTTCCCCTATGGAAATCAACACTCCCAAAGCCTTTTTCCCCCCCTTCAGGAAGATCTCCCAAAACCCATTTTAAAACCATGATGGACGACTTTCCCTTTCAGATTTTAAAGCTCTCATTTCCCCCGGACTGATCACTTGGAAAAAAAAATGTCGGAATTCACAAATCACACAACCCAAATCAAACGACGCAAAAATCCTTTGGGTAGAAGAAGAGGTTTAGAGGCTTCCTCTTTAAAATTTTCACCTAGAAACCCCCTCCCCGTAAGGGGAAAATATTGGGATCAGAGGGGTTTCCAGAGTGATCACCCAAAAACCTCCTCCAACCTTTTTATATGCCTGATAGCTCTAGTGCTACCAAAAAGGCATCACAAAAAGAAATTAAACAATTTGAAAACCCAAATTTACCCTCAACCCAAACCCCGAAACCTACATTCTTCCATTTCCCCAAAGGGAAAGAATAACAAAAATTCCCTTTCCCTTTTTGCAAAAGACCCACTTTTCCCAAAGGCCCGAGGAAAAACCCCTCTCTAACCCGGGCCGATACAAAGGGCATTTGCCCTTTCCCAGGATTTGTTGCTGGCACTATGCTGAAAAGGAGGAAATTTGCTCAATATAACCCAAAAATTTTACGTGATCATGGAATCCCAAATACCCTTGGGGGTTCCCAATTTAACTATTATTACAAAAGATAAAATTCCCCAAAAATCAGTTTTTTTCACAACTTTATGGTAAAAGAAGCCCCCATTTCCTGGAACTTCTTCTTCCCAAACCGGGCTCCATGAAGACCCCCAAAAAACCGGCCCCAGGCTTTCCCCCCCTCTGGTCGGGAAGCATCGCAATCAAGGGCCCCCCCCCCGGCAAAAATGAACCCTGGCAGTTGGGTTTACAACCCGGGGCCCCCCCTTCTTTCTCCCCTCCCTAAGGGGCTTTAGGGGCCCGCGGCCCATTTCCCCCCTGGGTCCCCCAGGGTTTTTTTGTTTTATGTCCCGCCCTGCCAAAAGGGGGCAAAACTTCCCCCCTTTGGTTTAACCTTTCCCCAAAAACAGGGAAAACATTTTTTTCTCTTATTTGAATTTTGTTATGATGTTTTCTGTTCATGGGGTTTTTTTGCCATGCTCGAACTCGCCATCCTCCCTTTGGGAAACCCGCCACCCCCTTGGTTGCTGGGGGTCTCCCCAAAAGGGGAAAAAAGGGTTTTGAAAAAAATTTTTCCCCTCCCGTCAAAGGGTATTTTAAAAATTTTTCGCTTTAAAAAAACCCAAAGGGCTTAAATTTTAACCCTTAAGCGGTCAAAACTGTGAAGGGCGCTCTGAAAGGGCCCGGGGGGGACCAAAACTTTGTCTACAGGAAGATTTATCTAAGGGAAAGGAGGACAGTGGGAGATTAAAGCCCTAAAAAGTTTCCCATAAATTTTTTCTCTTTCCGATAAAAAAAAAGCCCGGGGTGGCCCAAACTTGATAAAAGGAAATCGGTAACTTTTCACTCAAACAAACCATTAAACGTTTACAAAAAGGGGGATTCATCATTTTTTGCAATGCCCCCCTTAAATTCCCTTACATCACCCTTTGTTACGATAAAAAGACCAAAAAAAATACAACAGAAAAAATTTTTTTCTCGGGTTCTTTAAAAAAAGCCCAAATTTACACCCAAATTAAAAAACCTTTAATATGGGGAAATTCAAAAACATAGTCAACCCTCAAATTTGGGTAGATCCCCCCCTAAGTTAACAACTAATCTTCAGGCCTTTATGGCCCTGGAGCAATTACATGGGTCCTTTGGGGATTTCTCCCCCCTAACGATAAAAAAATTTTAATATTTCCCCCCCCAATCAATCCTCTCCCCTTTAGATTTCTTTTTACCCAAAAGAAATTTTCCCCTCTCCCAAATACCCGTCTACGGACATAGGGTATAGAACTTTTGGGGGGACCACGGGGCCCATCTACTCATTCTTCGTAATAATTTCCCTTCCCTTCCCCCCTCCCCTTGGGGGGATTAACAATTTCTTGTCAAAACTGTCCGAAAGTTCAAAAAAAAATCTGCATCCCGGAAATTTTTAACTTAATTCCCCCCCAAACCCCCTCTCTCTCCACATTAAAGGTGGGTCCAAAGCGGTTTTTAAGAGGGGGGATTTTTTTAAAGTTTCCTGGCTCAAAAAGAAAGAGGAACAGGGCTGGGCTCCCTGTTAGACAGGGAAAACGAATTTCCCAAGAAAGAAATAACTAAGGGAAAAACCCCCCCCCCAGTCTGCGTCAACGAACGTCCCTTCCCTTTAAAAAAGCAATTTTAAAAAATTTAAAACCTCCATTAAAAAATGAGGGCTTCCCCGTCTAAGTTAAAATTTGGGAATTTAAAGAACAGGAGATCGTCCCCGGGAAAATCCCAGGTAGAAAAGGGTTAAAAAGATCCCAAACTAAATCCAGAATAGAATTCCTGAGGGGAGAACCCCGAAAAATGGGTTTTACCCCCAAAACATTGGACCCCCTTTTTCCCAAAAATTACGAAACCCCGTACAACCCTTTAAAATGACCCCCCCCTTTCCCAATATCCCCCCCAAAAAAGTCCAAAACCTTTTAGAGTCCCCAAAACTCCCGAAAAGTGTTAAAGGGAAAATCCCAGAATCTCTTTAAAGCCCCAATTTTTTCAGGAAAGAATTTGATAGAAACAATCAACCCAATTTTAAGTCAAAAATCGGCCCGGTTTGACGGTTTTCAACAACGAATTTTTATAGGGCCCTTTTTTCCCCCGGGCCCCGTCCCCAAAAAATCCTCCCCCTCTTCAAAACCCTTTTTGTTGGGGAATTCCTCCCCCTTTGGGGGATTCTCTCGCTAACCAATTTTTCAATATCCCCAAACCAGGAAAAAAGACAGGTTTAGTCACAAATTACAGACCCTCCCCCCTTCCCTTTAAATTTTGATATCAAGTTTTCTCCAAGATTTTAGCAAATTGACTTAACATAGCTTTCCCCCAAACTAATTAACCCCGACCCAAAAAGGGTTTTTCAAATTAGACAAAAAAAGAGATGGAATTTGGGCGAGTATTGATATCCCTTTAGATAATCAAAAAGGGGTTTAAATTCCCCTTGGGTTTTCTTCCCTGATGGAGAAAAAGCCCTTTTATAGAATAACGGTCATTTCATGAGAGAGGTCCTGACTAAGTTTGGTTTAAAAAGGGGGCCCCTCTCCCAAGCCGTCTTATCATTGTATAAAAAACCCTTCAAACAAAAGTTTTCTCATCAGGTTTTCCCGTCAAAAAACCCCTTTCCTATCAACCCCAAAAAAACCCGACAGGGGTGTTCCCCCATCCCCCCCAAAACTTTTAAAAATTTTTTCATTGAAACCCTTAAGGGGGAGGCGATTAGGGGCTCCCCTCCATTTTAGGGTTCCCGTGGGCCCTCCCAAACTCCCCAAAGTCAATCCCCCACCCAAAACCCCCCCCAAAAACCGAACCCTTTCATATATAAATTGCGTCAATATAGAACCGGAAAACACACCTATGGGGCAACCCCTCCTCTTCACCATTGGTCCACACATTGAAAACTATTCGATGCTCCCCGGTTCTATAAAAGGGCCCCCTGAAAAAATGCTACAAGGTTTTCCCCTATCCCAAAACTCCCCTTAGTTTACTAATAAACCCTTTAAAACAGTGATTTCTGTTTGGGTAGGGTATATTGCAGTTCCAAAAAGGGAAATTTCTATAAGAAAATTTTAAAAATTTCCTCTGTTTTATGTTATACGGGGCTGAAAAACCCTTTTTTTTAAAATTCCATTAAACCACGGGGTTGCTAAAGGGGTATGGAATAGGAGACCTTTTTCCTAGTGGGTCTTTAGGGGCATTCCCAAAATTTTGCACACACCAAAGCGATCCCTTAAATTCCACAATTCTTTTTTGTACTTTCAGGTTCGACAAAGCAATAAAAGGGTATCCCCCAGCATACCGCCTCCAAGGGAAAAACTCCCCATTTGTCAATTTTCCCTTTTTAAATCCCATGACACATTTAAAGGCCCCATCCCCTGCTTTTCTCTACATTTTTCTCAACCCAAAACCCCAACACTAAGAAAGGGAAAATATGGTTAAAGGGAAAAAGAGCACCAAAAAAATTCTCTTTTGGAGGACTGGGTTAGCAGCTGCCTTTGTTTTTAAAACATTTCCTACGGGATTTAATCATGTAGAATAACCCCCAAAACATTTTCCGATGGGATCTAACCCCCTTTCCCCTACAGCAAACATGTTTTTCCCCGGGCCCCATCTAAAATGTTTTGGAGGGGATTTCGGCTCGGTTTGGGGTCCCCAATAAAACAAAGGGGGTGGTCGTGGGCCCCTTTTGTCCCGAATCTGGAAAAAAACGGAAAAGCTTATTCAGAGCCCCTTTTTCCCCTTTTAATTTTTTTCTCTTTTCCCAAAGGAAAATAGCCCAAAATTTGACATTTAAAAATGGGCGATTACCCAAAAATCACCAAACGGTGATTCAAAAATACTTATACGACCCGGCTCATATAGCGAGACATTGGAAAATCCTTTTTTTTTTATTAAAATTCAACGAAGTCAAATTTAAAAGAAAAAACTCCCAATTCCACTGTAAAAATTTTTTAGCACCCCCCCTTCAATTATGGCTAAAAAGGGGAAAGGCCCGATGGAAGATTTTTTGGGCGGAAACGCCCTTGCAAAATTGTCTTTAAAACCTTTTTTGCAGGATCTCAAAACCTTTGGTTTGTTTTTATTTTTGGGAACCCCAGACCCTCGGTGGTTTAAGGATGGCTAAAATCTCATACCCACTCTAAATTTCTGCATGTCTTTTCATTTAAAAGTAACCCTTGGGTTTTTGGATCTGGATCGTACATGGCATATTTTTTATGTTAATTCCCCTTTTTTTTTGTTCTCTTACTTTGTACATGTGGACCCCCTCGAGTCAAAGTTTGTAACCCTTTTTTTCTGTTTTTTGGAAAATCTTGAAAAAAAAAATTAATTTATTAAAAAAAAAAAAAAAAGGGAGGGGAAAAAAACAACTCATGACAGAAAGGGGGAAAGGGTCCCCTCAGATTTCATTGGGTCCTTTGGGGTCCTGGATTTCCGGGGTTTTTTTTTCTTCTATAAATTTGGGTTTAGTGCTGGTTTTTTTATAAAGTGATGTGACCTGAGCTGGTGTTTGATCACTATGTGATCTTTATATGGCGATGTTGTAGGTTGTACCTGAGCTGGTGTCTGATCACTTTGTGGTCTCTATATGGTGGTGTTGTAGGTTATATCAGCGCTGGGATATTTACAGCATTCCCCTTTTTCTCTGATTGGATTTCTCTGAAAATTTAGTTGCCCCTGTCCCTGACCCTTTGAATTAGGGAGGTTTCACTTTTTCCCTTTTTTGATGGGTTTTGTAAGGGTTTTTTTTAGAAAAGTGGGGGGAAAGCTGCTCAAGGTAAACTTTTAGGCGGATTTTGTATTTGGGCTGGTAGAGGTGAAAGGGGAGCAAAAAAAGTCCCTTTTTCCAAAAATTAAAGTACAATATTTTCCCCAAGAAAAAACTGGGTAAAGGGAAAAGTGTAAAAAAGTTATTCTCACATAAAATGGGAAAAGTCAGTTTTAAAAAAAAGGGGCCCTTTCCCGGAAGGCCAAAAACTTGGCCCCCCCGGGATTTAAAGGGGGTAAAACCTTTAAATTTGGGTTAAAAGGACTAGATTCCCGGGAAGCTATATAAGCTATAAAAATTTTTGGAAATGTATTAAAAAATCCCTAAGGTCATAAAATCTTTTGAAAAACCCGGTTTTAAACACAAAGGTTTTACTCAATTACCCCAAAAATTATTCTTGCAAAGGACAAAAAGACAGATATTTGCTTAGTAGCTATAATTGCCTTTGCATGGAAAATAGCCTTCATGTGTGATCAAATTTAGCAAATGTAATATCATGACGTAAAGTACTGAAAAAATTACAGTAATGCATGAGCTAAGGTTAAGATAGCTAAGAGACACAGGAACTAATTTAGAGAGGTTGCCTGACATCATATAAAGGAAATATGCAGTAGTCTGCTGATGGTGGCAAAACTGGAATCCCTGTACCATGACAGATACACAAATATCAGTATGAAACACTAAAATGGATTGTACAAGACCAATACTTTTTTGATTTAAACCCAACCAAAATGGGAGCGCTTTGCAAAAAAAAAAAAAAAAAAAAAAAAAAAAAAAAAAAAAAAAAAAAAAAAAAAAAACCCCTCTCCAAAAGATCTTTCTTTAGCGACAACCCAAAATGTATGGGAAACAGATTTTCATTTTTCATCATACTAAACCTGGCAGAAATGACGAAATCCACTCACTCAGAATATGGTCACCCAGCTCTTGTACTTCCTCAGAAATGCACAAATCATAGCTATATACTACAAATAATACAACATAACATAGATAATACAAAATAATATTTATTAGTGGAACATTCTGGCTTTGTGAAACATGCCTCTAATGAAATGAAATAATTGTATTTTTTGGCATATGTTACTTTAGACCAAATAGAAGAAATGTTATGGAATCATTAACAAAAAAAAAATCCCAATTAGTACTTTGTTGCTCTTCCACAGGCCTTAATGATTTAATCACTGCAGTATTAAATTAGTCTTAGTCAAAAAATTCTTGGCAATCAAACTGCAGAAACTCTGCTGAGACCGGAGAGTCCGTGTACCTGCTGAGTACAGTGGTAGAGCTGGCCAAAGATATAAAAACTAAACAGGCTCATATCCAGTGAAGTAAAAGTATAAAAAAACTTTTCTTTATTCACATGATTAAAAATCCAAAATTAACAAACAAAACATAATATATCCAAAGCCCTACACATTTCAGATCATACGTTTTTAGAATTTTACTTCACTGGATATGAGCCTGTGAAGTTTTTGTATTTTTTGCTAATGCTCTATATCAAGCTTGATTCAACTTTATTGATTTTATTTATGGTCTGAAGCCTTGTCAGTAATCCCGCTACATAAAAGGCTGGTGACAGCTGCTAATTGCAGGCTCTGTTCCCTGCTGCTTAACCCTTTAGACGGCATGATGATCGCAGCCGGGGCGTCTAAATGAATGCGAAACTGGGCCACACATTGTTTCTCACTCCGATTAGCACCCACTGCAGTGAGATTGCAGGGTGACCCCCTGCCAGCTGGAAGCCTTGTGAAGGCTTCCATCACTGCCATGTCTCCCATTTTTTTTTTCTTTAAAAAAAAAAAAAAGCTTTATTGAAGAAAACAACAGATTACATGAAAAATAATCAGTTTCCAACATACTGTATGTCGGAAACTGATTGCGCACAGGTTCATAGGTGGAAGAACAAAAAAAAGTTATTGGTCACAGAAAATGGCACTGATGAACAAATAGAAAATGTTTGCATTTTTTTACTGTACTAAAACATAATAAAACCCTACATATTTGGCATTAATATCAATCCCCAAAATACATCATTTATACCAAACAGTAAACACCGTAAAAACAAAACCCCCACAAACATGGCTCAAGTAATTATTTTTTTACATTTTGCCACACGAATGTGACAAAAAAAACCAAACACTTGGGGACACATGTATGAGAACTGTCTAAAAATGACTTTGTTGCCCACAGCAGCCAATCAGCGCTCCTCTTCCCTTTTATCACAGCACTGTGTGAAATGAAAGGGGCATTCTGATTGGTTGCTATGGGCAACAGAGTGAGTGTTAGGCTATGTTCACATGGCTTAACTGCGGGGTGTACAGTACGCCCAGCAATTACGCCGGGTGTTTGGGAGCTCGATAGCGGCGCTGGGGGGGGATCTCGCGGCTCGTCATATTGTACGCCTGGGGAGAGGAGGTGTAATCTATAGTTCTCTATGAGAACTGTGGAGTACCATAATAATGGGCCGCATTTAGCTTGTATTAGAGTGCAAATACATGGCGAAATGCGCCCCAAAATAAGCCAAGTGAACATAGCCTTAGGGCTCTAATACGAGCGAGATGCGCGCCAAAATTACGGTAATCCATAGTTCTCATAAAGAACTATGGATTGCGCCTCCTCTGCCCGGGCATACAATACGATGAGTATTGTACAAGCGGAGACATAAGTGACATGTCAATTACTTGCGGCGAATACGCGCCACAAGTACTGCATGTCAATGGGGCCGGAGGACTGCTGGCCCTCCCGCGCCGCGGGGATACGCGCTGATCGGCATGACTCCCTATTCACCCGCCTTAGGGTATGTTCACACGGCGCCTTTCGGTGTGTACCTGTGCGGACCACAAGACGCTGTGTGTTTAGAAGAACGAGCTCAGGGGGGCCGGCCCCATTCATTTTCATTATCTCTGCCGCATATACGCCGGAAAGAAGTGACACGTCACATGTCATGTTGTTCAATACTCGGCCGGGAAGACGGCTGGTAATCACAGCTCTCTATGAGAGTTATGATTACCGTAATTACAGGATGAATTTCGGGGCGCATTGCAGTGCAATTACGCCCTGAAGTGCGTCCTGAAAAACACCGTGTGAACATAGCCTTAGACCTAGACAGTTTTCATACATACTCCATGCTTTACTGCTTCCTTTAATGTTTAGGTGTTAATGCGAGTTTCCTTTTGGCTTATGTATATATAAATCCAATTACAAGGTGAGTCCTTACTTTTTTCCACAACACTGAATAATTCAATGACTTTTTTCCTTACCTAATCTGAAAAAACATGCTGTTCATTGAAATATTTTTTGTTAATTTTTTGAGGTATGCTTCATAAGGCAAGAAATGTTCAGCTATTGAACAATGTTTTGTGTTACATCTTTAATTTCTGTAAAACTGAGTGATCATCCTCTAAGTGTGTTGATTAGATAATTTTTTACTTAAGTCAGCTTCTGTAAGAGAACCACAATTTAGAAGACCACTCAATGAGGACTAAAGTCGTTGTCCAATTCCCCTTTCTAAAGTTTACGTATGGTACAGACCTAGAAAAGACACTTGTGGTACAAACTGGTAACCAGTCTCTGTACAGAACGTATACATTAACAACAACACATTGATAGATACCTGTCCTTTACCAGCTGCACATCCACTAAACTATGCCTAGATTTAAGGGTCAGTTCAAACAGGTCCAACATATTTTTGATGTAGGCAACACTTTGTATTTCTGCTGAGGATTTTTACAGACGTTTTTCACCTCTGATTCTGACACAGGTTAGCTCCATTGCCATGGAGCTAATCCACGCCCCTTCCCCTCCTCCCCAAGCAGGATATGATGCGGATCTGCGCAAAAGAATGAACATGTTCATTCTTTTTTATTCTGTGCTATAGATTTGAAATCCATGGTGTGGACAATCCTTGCTGTAGTTCACTGTGTGAACTACAATATGAACTGGCCATTTAAATGAATGGTTGTGGATTTGCATGAAGATTTTGATAAAGAAATCAAAACTTAACATGCGTTGAAATCCATATTAAAGTCTGTCCTGTTAACATCCCTTGAAGTATAAGCATGTTCCCTTTTTTAGGGAAGGGGAGAAAGATCCAGAAACTCGGCCTTGAATGATAGGCAAATAGATCGTGGGTAAAAGGCCTTATGAGAACATAGGATGTTCTCCACCAGTGCGTATTGAACATAGGATGTTGAAATAGACCACTGAGCTTGTCTAAAAGATATTTTTAACCCCTTAAGGACCAGGCGTTTTTTTTTGGTGACACGTTCGTTTTCCCTCCCCGCCTTCTGAAAGCCTAACTTCTTTTTTTTTCCACTACATAGACACATGAGGGCTTTTATTTTGCGGGACAAAAATGTACTTTTAATGGTTTTTATTCATATACTATAGAATATACTGGGGAAAACCCCAAAAAAATTCCAAGTGGGACAAATTGTGAAAAAAAATGTATTTTCGCCCTGTTTGCGGGGGTTTTGCTTTTACGGCGTTCAATCTTTGGTAAATATAATGTGTTATCGTATTCTTCAGGTTGTTACGCATCCGGCAATACCAAACATGTAGGGTTTCCATTATGTTTTGGTACCGTAAAAAAATTCCAAAAATTTTCTATTTTGAAATTTGCGCCACGGCGCCATTTTGTGCGACCAATAATTTTTTTGTACTAACACCTACTGATGTCAGTGAGGGGGCATTTTTTTTCGGGCTGAAGTGTACTTTTTATCACTAGCAGTTTGTAATGCATGCGAAATTTTTTGATATTTTTATTCCATTTTGTGAGTGACGTAAAATGACCAAAAAACGCAATTTTGGCGTTTTGGAATTTTTTTTTTTCTATGCTGTTCAGCGTACGGGATAAATGATGTTATATTTTTATAGATCGGACTTTTTTCGGACGCGGCGATAGCAAATATGTGTAACTTTTTATTATTTTAATGATTTTATTTGTAAAATGGGGAAAGGGGGGTGATTTGAACTTTTAATATTTTTTTTTGTTCTTTAAAAATTTTATTTTTTTTTTTTTACGTAAATTGGGGCCACGGGGTATTTGACCACTAGGGGCGCGTTGTTAATAAAAACCAAATGCTTTTGTACAATGCATTAGGGTGCACAAAGATGGGGGTTTTCCCCCATTCCTGTCTGCGGAGGAAGTGGGGAAAACCCGGCCAGGGAAAGTGACGGGAGCCTTCCCAAGGCCCCCACCAAAAGCCCGAGACCCCGGATCGGGCAGCATGCTGGTTTGCCGTCACCCCGATCAGTGGCGAACCATGGTTTTAAATTCAGCCCCCCGCCGGCCATCTTTTGCCCGGCCCCTGAGGGGTAAAACCGCCACGGGCGGACCCCACCCGCCGGCGCTGTTCTGCCGGGTTTTACGCCGTTTTTACCGTAACCCCCGAGGTGTCGGGGGGGTCGGGAGCGACCCCCCGCAAACCCCTTTTAGGGGCCCGGGGACATTGTACCCCCAAGGTCTTAGGGGTTAAAAGTGTGACGGGGGAAAATTTAACTTGGATTGCTTTAATAAATGATAAAAATTTTTACCCTTTAAAAATGGTTTCAAGTACTCACACCACAGTTTTGTAAAATGCAAAGTGCTTAAAAAATTTTATTTAATTGATTCAGATCGGGGTTTTCCCTACTTTGGGAGACATGCAAAGTTTCCCTTGAAAAAGTAGTCTCTTTTGTCTAGGACCAAACAGGTCTGGATAGAAAAATATACCGACCAGAGGAGAAAATTGGAGTTGGCTCCTGCCACAAAGAAAGGTGGAGTGGATCTTCTGACTTAAAACTGTGTCACTACAAGATTTAGGCTTCAAACAGACAAAAATTTGGGAAACCGACAGCTTTTTGCCCGTGTACCCCACGGTTTTTTGCTTTTGTTTTTGTAAAAAAAACTGTGGTTCTCGTCTTTTTTTGGCCCATACCATTCAATATAAGGGAAACCGATGGCAAAACGCAAATGCGGTGGATTTAAAAAATTTTCCTAAATGCGCCAAAAAAACGGCTGAAAAAAACGACATATGAGATACAGATAGTTTTTTTTCTATAAAGTTGTAGCTCGGATTTTCAGTGGTTTCAAAAGACTAAAACCACCTAAAATTAGACTGTTTTTGTGTGCTGTGTGGACTTAGCCTTCAACAAACAGCTGAATTTTACTTGTCCACTTGGACATTATCATGTCTTCTTCCACATTGTTATTTTCATACATGAGCAATGAATATTACTATTTATTAAGTTAAGGTATTCTTACTTAGGTCAACTATTGGTATTTGGTATTCTTATTTAAGTTCATGCTAGCACACATCTTGTCGAATATATATCAATGATTGTTATTTATGCCACCATGGTTGCTTATTTCTTAAGTCGGGATTCTATTTAATAACCCAGAGTATTACTTTATGGTAACATTCCAGCATTTATCACTGAAGAGGCACTGTGGTCCAGGGGGCGACCAATTGTTTAAGGCAGTCTTCAGGACAACAACCTGTGACTGCTGCTGAGCCCAGAAGTGATTTGGGGCACAGAAATCGCATCTTGTCTTTCACATCTTAGGGCTTGTTCACACAACGTTTTTTGTGATCCGTTTTATGGATCCGCAAAAACGGATCTAAAATTGTCAGTGTGATTAAATTGCTTTCAGGGAAAAAAAGCATCGTTTTCACAAAAGTATCCCCCGATGCACTTTTCGAATTGCTTTTCGGATCCTTTTTAAGAATTGACTTTGTCAATTTTTCTTGCGTTTTACGAAAGGGAAAAATCCCCATGGGGAAAAAATGGAGTCCCTTTTTGGCACCCCGAAAGCGGATCCAAAAGCTCAGCATACATTTGGGTGCTTTTTGGATCCCTTTCGATGCCAAAAATGCTCTTAAAATGCTTTGGGGATTTAAATTTAAATATAAAATTTGAATATTTGTTTGGGTTATATTTAGTTTAAAAATTTTTAGTTATAAATATTTTTTTTAAAAATTATTGTTATTTTTTTCCCATTTACAGGGGGGGGTTTGAAAACTATTGGTTGATTAAAAAAAAAAAAAAATAGGGGGGGGGGGCGGGTTTAAAATCTAGGGTATGTAATTGATTGACACTGGGAAAAAAAAAAGGTTTTTTTTTGGTCATTGATAGGTTTATTATATTTAAATTGCAGTTTGATAGATTATTTAAAAAAAGCTTTGGAAAAAAAAGGGATCCAAAAACGGATCCGTAAGACGCATCCAAAACGACCCAATACGCATCCAAAAGGGATCAGCTGTTGCGTTTTCTGGTCCGCTTTTTGGTGCGTTTGCATCCATTTTTGCTGTTAAAAAGGTCATTAAACGCCCCAAAAAGGCCAAAAGCGTGTGAACAAGCCCTTACACGAATCGGAAGCACCTGGATCAGGTAAGTTCAGCGGTTTCATAAATGTTCACTGGATTCAGAAGTGGAGTTTGGATACCACTCTTAGGTCTGGGCACAAGCTGCCCATATGTACTTGAATGAAGTTTAGATATATGCTCCCTCTCAAGCCTTTAACTTTATACTTTAGCCATTTGCGTTATTAGCTTGTATAGTTCACCTTATTACTGCCTCCATGGTCTCTTTTCTTAGACTATAACTACAGGGGATATACTGTAAAACTAACATTCTACTTGCTGATTGAACATCTAAGGCTATGTCTACACTGCATCGGACAAAAAACGGCCCAAAAGCGGCCGTTTTTTCTCTGATGCAGGACCGCGGTTTTTGTCACGCTTTGTACAAAAACCACGGTCGCTTCTCGTTTTCCTGACATCGCCCATACAATTGTATTGTATGGGAAGACGTCAAGAAGACGAGAAGCGCCAGCGTATTATACAGCGTTGATTACCCGTTTTGCCAAAAAGAGGGCGAAAAAAAGACGAGCTGTGTAATACAGCTCGCTTCTCTATTGCCTCTATGGGGCCACAGGAACTTTTAAAAAAAAAAAAAAGCCCCGAAGAAAACGATGTTTTCCTGTGCAGTGTGGGCTACCCTTAGTCCCCTGAGAAAGTACATGAAAGCCACGAAACATGTGGGGAAAATGCATTGCTTTACTATTTAAAATGGGGTTCGTTTGTGCAGGGTCATGTTCAGGACAGTTTTGGGTTTGGTGATAAGGGCCAAAAATAGGAGAAGTAAAGTGGTTAAGGTATAAAAAAAATTTCCCCCTTGGAACCTTTTAAATTTTTAAGCGAACTAGCCTTTTGGAGGGATGGCTCTTGCTTTGAACATAGATGCAAGAAAGACACAACATTTTTACTGCTTTTTCCATATAGGTGTATTTTAGAGCATTACATATTAGATATTCTGGATACTATTTTAAAAGATATTTTTTTAAAAATTTTTTTTTTAAACCCTTTTTTTTTGTAATGTGAAATTTAAATCCATTTTATTTTTAATGTTAGATTATTCTCTTCTTAGTGTTCTTTTGATTCTTTTACTTAAAAAAGCAAACAAGTCCAAGTAATGTCTTGTCCTGAATGAATCTAAAGGCTGGAGCCCATAAGGGTTTTGAATAATTTGTTAGGCTTGTCTAAAACCCGCATGGGCAAAAAAAAGACCGAAAACCAAATCCTAACAAAAAGTTCCTAAAACTGAGTTTTTTTTTCCCCCTCCCCGTCAAAAATTGCTGAAAAAATGTATGTTTTTTTGGCGCGTTTTTTGTTTTTTGGCGTAATGAACAACTTAGATTTTCTGTGTTTTCTCAAACAAATCGTCAAGAAATGCGCAAAAAAAGTGCCAAAAAAACATTGGCCGCTTAAAAGATTCCAATATAAATTATCTGCCCTGCTCGTTGTTTTTTGCAACATTTACAAAAAAAACCAGCAAATAAAAAAATGAAAAAAAAAAACATTTGTGGAGACAAAAGTACGTTTTTACTTTACAAGTCTATGGAGCTGTTTTTAGAAACTGACGTTTTTGGTGCGTAGAGACATAGCCACAAGAAGGAATATGAGGCCATGTGACGGCAAATCAGGCTTGTATACGAGGCTTGTAAATTACGGGGGTAGAAAACTAAATTAATATTATGAGTTGCCATTTATTAAGATGACAGGTGAAAATTAGTAGGTTTAAAGACTGGGTTATTGAAGACATTAAAGTGCTCACAGAAAATAGAATAGGTTTTTTTAATGTTCGTAACATAATTATCAAAAAAATGAAAGGGCTATTTTGAGTTTATTATTGCTGCAATAGGAATAGCATCTATTGATTTTTTTAGGAGTAGGAAAACACACTAAGTAAGTAGAGATAAAAATACCACCCATTGTTGACACAGCCACAGACAAAACAGACTGAAGACCTGTCCTTTCCTGAAATATCTTTTTATTTTAAACCTTTGTGTTCCTTTGAATTAGCAATTCTGGGGCATCTTCTCTTATAATCTGTGTTTTGCTGTTCCCTTTTTATTCCTCCTACAAAAGTATTATTGATCAGTCAGATGGGTGTTACCATTCCAGTTTTATATGGGTGTGTCTCTGAACACACTGACTCTGACAGGACTGATTGAACAATGTGAAATTGTGCAGGGACACCTCCCAATAGTTAACTGCAGCTGCTAGCTTCAGTAATGCATTTCTAGAAGAAATAAAAAGCCAACACACAAAACCGTGCTCCCCCCATTTTTATTCCACAGGGGGAAAAAAGGATTTGTAACCCGACATTTCGGAGTGCCACAGATCCTTTTAATACAAAGAAAATCCTGGAGTTGTCACTGGAACGGTCTATTTTATATCAACTGACCATGGATTCTTCAAAAAAACAACTGCTCATAAGAAAAATAACACTTTCTCCTTGAAAAGATACCGTAGTTTAAAAGGGTTGTCTCATTACAAATATTAGTTTTCAGCATGCAGGGAATGTTAAATGAAGACTTTTTTTTCTAAAAACATTGCTTTCTTGATGTTACCTTCGTCAGGAGATAAGAGAAATTTTATCTGCTCTGAGTGTACAGATGTTTCTCTGGTTACCATCCTGCTCTCTCTTCCGGATTATATGAAGAGGGAGTGACGTCACCAGGATGGACTGAAGTTTGGGAACAGAGTTTATTATCTCTAACAAATAAATGAGATTAATTAAATTAACTAATTAATTAATTTTGATTGTTTATTTTGATTGTTTACTTTGATCTCTGTAACCCTCTGCACTATAGATTACATCTCCTGCAGTCACGACAGTTAGAAGAGCTGGGAAATGGAGCTATATGCTAATCATTTCATGAAACTACCCAAGCCCAACCCGAAGTATGAGGAACTATGGTCTGAACGCCTGGGCTTGTGAAACAAAATAGTGAACCAAACCCCTTTTAACAAAATTTAAAAAATTGGGGTTTAAATTAGATATTAAGCTCCAAACAAAAAACAGAAATGTCTGAAAATGTTTAATACTTGATGTTTATTATTAATAATATTTTTATAACATAACCATACAAACACATGTACTGAATGAAAAAAAAAAATTATATTTGTGGCAAAACGACACATACAGTAAGCTGTTAGCTTGGAGTTTCTAATAATGCAGAAGATAACTTTTTTACCAACCCAATATAGGAAGTCAACAGAGCATGCTGCAAACAAGTCATAAGCAATTTGTAGTGTGCTACATGTGCTAGAAAGTGTCTGCTTTACAAGTCAATGTCTCTGCTTTACTCTGGACAGTTCGCCGTTCTCCATAAGGCTAGGCCAGTAAATATTATATAACAACTACAAAAAAGAATGAATATCGGATGAAGTATTAAACATATTTGTTGTCAAACAAAACAAGGGGTAGGGAATGTTTTAAAAAGGATGTCCATGAAAAAAACCCCCTTTTAAAACGATCTCCGGCCCCAGCTCTCTTCACATTATCTGAATAAACCCCAGGTGGCTTCAGTGCAAAATAGATTTGTCTTCATGGGTCAGCCAACATGTTGTTTGACGTCACAACTTGCCACGCTCTACTACACTAGTGGTAGAGGGCAATGCTGCTGTGCAAATTTATTGTGAGGATTCAACAGTGTGTGGTTGAATGTAACTAAATGGATCATGTCATCACACATTGTCTTCAGCTGCTCACAGATCCCTTTCTGTTCATTTTAATTTCCCGATTATGTCAAAATTCTGGATTTATTCCCCAAAATAATAAATAAACAAAAACTTCTAAATAAAATTTAAAGTTTAAATAAAACAGCACCCTGTTTGCTAGTAATGGTCAATGATCACAATAATTAGCCCCACCGTATAAACTCATCTGCTATTTAAATGCCATGAAAAAGGATTCCAAGCAATTTCGTTTGCAGTCGACATGTATGGCCATTTCCTGACATACGGATCAGTGACTGCACTCAAAACTGAATTGTTTTGTAAGGGCCCAACCACCAATGGGGCAATGTATGAAACTGTTTTGGCTAAAACTCACTCTTTTCCCAAGTAATCTATGGGCAAAAAAGTGAGTTTTAGACCCAAACGGTTTATTATGTGGCCCCAAAGAGTTTTTTTGTAAATTTGTGTACAGTATCAAATTGTACTGCAGTCAATGCTGTTTCATATTGGAAATTGAAATAATGGAGGAGATGATTGGAGATGTGGCACTTGGTGGAGTATGCTGCAATTTTTGGCTGTAGCTTTGGCTGCTTATCCCACATGAAAACATGGATCTCCCTACTGAAAAGTATGTCAGGCACATTCTGTGTTAGACGGATTTCGGAGATAAATGTGTGTATCAGTACTTCAATATTAAATGCTAGACCCAAAACATTGTGATTTCGTATTTTTTAGGATTATGACTAAACTCTTTGCAGGAACATGTTCTTGTAATGTAGAAGGATAGTTTTAAATTTTCAAGATCTATGCTACCCACACAATGACGTCAGTAATGAAATGGTGACATAAGGAATAGATTTGCCTGCAGTGCCAATATAAAACAAAGGAAAGTGCTCGGGTTTCCTATTCTTTACTCGGACCATCTGCCATCAGTCACTTTGTGAATGCATCATTGTATTCAGAGGTAAAATGCTCAATAATAACAGGACATCACTACTACCACACTAGGTTCACAAAGTATGAGGACACAACCGCATTTCTATCACAGGGACGATAATATCACAGGTGCAAAGTGTTTACTCTTCTACGTCAACTAACAAAGAACGCAATTCTGTGTTTACCTAAGCAGACAATATCTATGTAATAATAAATGACTTCAGCAATGTTTAACAAGAAAACACAATAGGGTGAAACGGGGATTAATACAATTAGGCCTATATCTGATTGTGTTCTAATAAAATGTTGTCCCTGCTTCATTCTTATGTGTCATCAGGAAATTAACACATGTTTTTATGTCAAACACGTTTTTTAAGAATTTTTGATTTTTTTAAATTTACCATTAGTGTTCGGGCGATTTTTTATGGGAAAAAGTTGAAATCGGAAAGGGGTTTTTATGGTGATCGGTTTTTTTTGGGATAAATACAAAAAATTAAGGCAAAAAAATCTTTTATCATTCTTTTAAAAATGGGCCCATTTTCGGCGTTTCCCTGTAATTTTGGCGGCCAGAAAATTCAGATTACAAAATAGGCAGGGTGAGATTTTGTGTGCGACGTCATGATGGGAGGTGAAAGGTTGCGATTGGCGGGGAAAAAATCCCATGACTCGTTTTACTTTAAAACCCAGCTTTTCCCTGTTCAGCCTCAGTGTTTTCTCAGCGTTCATAGGAGTGGACGTGCGCTCTCCTGGGCCCAAAAAACACCCTCGAAAAATTTTATTCTTTTTCTGCATAGAAAAAACCTCTACTATTAGCTGTGTCCTTACAATTTAGTTAGTTTTAGAAAATTGGAAAAATTTTTTTTGTTGGGTTTAAAAATTTTTTTAAAAGGAGCTTTACCACTGTAAAGTCACGGGGGGAGGGGGGGGGGGGGCCCCGCGGGGCCGAAAAAAATTTTTGGGTCTATAAAAAACACTGGAAAAAGTTCCCAAGACTTAGTTTTAGACATTGCACTGCAAATCTTTTTTAAATTAACAGTTTGCTATTAAAATTTTTTCCTGGATTTTGGGCCCAGCCTGAACTTATATTAGGATACACACATTTTAGTAACTGCAGGTCTCTGTGTTAGGTGCAAAAACCCCACTTTTATTATAGTATACATTTCAGATAGGTGTTCTTTTTCAATTTTACCCATTCCCCCTTTGTTTTTTAATCCACTTAAATCGGGAAATCAGAAATTTTATAGTCCCACAGGTAAATTTGAAAGGTGAAAAAAAAAGTGATTATACGAAAACATAACGTTACGTTTTTTTTTTACTTTGGCGCACTGAAGTTTTGGGTTCATTGCGCAGCTTGCACGAAAATTTCTTAAAACAGCAATTTTTATAGTCAAACAGGTGAATTGAAAGGGAAAACTTTACCGTTTTTATTATAGGGAAAACAAAACCCAGTTACGTGTTTTTTGACTATGGCGCACTAAGCTTTGTTATTGACGCAGATTGCACGTAAATCTAAAAAAACGGGCAATTTTTTAGTCAAAAACGGGTTTGAATTAAAAGGTGAAAAAAAATCATTTTATTACCCGGAAAACTTTTCAGATACGTTTTTTTTTAAACTTTGGCGCACTACAGTTTTTGTTCTTTGGGACGCAGCTTGCACGTAAATTGAAAAAGCAATTTTATAGTCACCACGGGTTTTTTTTGGAAAGGGGGAAAAAAAAATTCCCCGTGTATTATACGAAAACATAACAGATACGTTTTTTTTTGATTTTTGGGCGACTACGCTTTGTTCATTGGGGCAGCTTGCACGTAAACTAAAAAAACAGCAATTTTTAGTCCCACAGGTAAAATTGAAAGGTGCAAAAAATAAATTTTATTTTTCCAAATTTACATTTCAGTTTACGTGTTTTTTTACTTTGGCGCACTACGCTTTGTTAAATTGACGCAGCTTTTTTTAAAATTCCTTAAAACAGCAACTTTATAGTCACCCGGGTAAATTTGGGAAAGGGGGGTGCAAAAAATCCCGTGTATTATACAAAAAAAATTACAGATACGTGTTTTTTCCCTTTTTTTGGGCCAAAGTCCAAAATTTGTTGATAGAGACCCCTTACATTAAAATTTTGAACCCCCCCCAAGCAATTTTTTTTTTGATTAGAGGGTTTTGAGAATAGCGGGTGTTTTTCCGTTTTTTAAATTTAAGAGTTTCCCAAAAACTATTCCATCCCTTTCTCAAATTTTTATATTTTGAAAAAAGGAGCAAAATGCGGGGGTTTAAAGCGAGCAAAGAGGGGGGTAGCAAATGGGGGTTTGGGGTTTACGAGAGAAGGTGCTCCTTCCAGTGGCTGGCAAAAAAACACGCATGCCAGGGGGAAAGTCGTTGCAGGCCCGTCGGTGTAAATTTCTTTGGGGACAAAATGGGTTTGGGGGTCAGAAGGTTTGTTATAAGATCAAGAGGTGATTTAGTTTTTGTTTCTGACCCCCCAGTTATAAATCCCATCAGAGGAGGAAAAGGGAAGCCGGCAATCGGAAAAAATTTCCCGGGCGGTCGGCAAGGCCTTCGGGCCCCCTCTTGCTTGTAGCCCCCCGGGCTTCTGGTTGGCAGAAAGTCAGGAAAGACCAAGTCACCTTTTGTTGATATGATGATGTGACGAATTGCGGATCCATCGTGGGGGTTTTTTTTGCGAAATTTTCTTGCGAGCGCTTCATCGTGGGGCGAGGAGGAAGACGATGGGGTAGTGTCAATACGGGTCCCGCCACAAAAAGGGGATGGCGGGGGCGCGAAGTCCGTTATTTGATTCCGCCAGCCAAGGTCAGCGCAAACCCCCCTCCTCGCCCTTTTCGCCGTCAAAAAAAGGGCCAGGACCAAACAAGCCCGGGGCCCTTTTTGAGCAAGCCTTTTGATTTCCCCGCGATGTCTTTTGCCCGTCCTTTTCGTAAAGCATAAGATAGAGGCAAAAAACCTTAAGTGGGGTTTAAACCCCCCAACATGTCTAGTCCTGCACCCAATGCATGAGTTGAAAAGGGGGAAACCACTTGGCCAAAAAAGGCCAGACCGGGCGCCCCCCCCCCCCAACCCATTTTTCCACCTCTGGGCTTCCCCCTTCCCTCCTCCGCCCCCAACCCAAGCGTTTTCCCCAGTGCCCCTGTCTTCAGAGTCATGTTTTGGGATCAGCCCCCGCTTTAGCCTCCCCCCGTCGCCCCAAATACCACCAGCACCCCAGGGCCCATCCTTTCCCCTTCTCCTTCCACCAGTTTTTACAACCTGCACGCCCCTACAGCGGCCCTTTTAGAGCCAGCCTTTTTGTCTTCCAAAGGTTTGGGAGCCGAAAAAATTTAAACCCCAAAACCCCCTTTCCCAAAGGGCCCAAAAACCGGGAAAGTCGGGATTCCAAAGGGTTTTGGCCCCCTTTGGGAAAAGTTGCCTTTCCGGTCTGGTGGACACAGATGGGTTCCCCCACTTAGGCCCCTTGGGCCCGGGGGCCCCAAAACCAGATGTCGGCAGGGGATTTCTTTGCCCGGAAAAACCGTCCCCGCCCTGGCCAGCCCCGTGTTTTTATCTAAAAAATTTTAACGCGTTGTCTGCTTGTGGCTGGAAAAGTCCAAATTGGGCCCCCGACACATGGATAGTAAACACGGCCAAGGCCGCTATATTCCCCCTGTGACAGCTCATGGGTGAGCGGGTGGATGTCTCCGGGGGGGACGGTGGCTCTAGGTCGGCTTACGCTCTTCAAAACCCCAGGGATGGTGCGGGCTTTTCCCCCACGGGGCCTCTGGTGGCAAATTTGTGCCCAGAGGGAAAACCAAAACCGGGTTTTGAAAATTAATCTGTCTTGGAGACCGTCCCCCCACAGGTCAGGAGCTGTGGGGTGCTCTCCGCAACGAGACCGGGGCGGGCCCGGCCCGGGTGACAAGAACCCTTTTTCCGGGGAAGGGGGGTATCGGGTAACGGGGGGAAATTGCTGGCCGCCCTTAAGATCGGTAGGGGTGGAGCCATCCCTTGCCCGGGACATTTTCATGAACCCCGGTCGTCCGACCCCCCCCTTTTTAAAGAGAAACCCCGGGGGCTGGGGGTGCCTGTGAAGAAGGCTCGAGGTCTGAGTTCGCCTTCCGCCGTTCGCCCCCCTGCTTCGTCCCGCCTGGCTTCGTTGCAGGTCAGCCGGCCCCCCCCGGGCAAAACCTTTTCATTGTTGACGTTTTGGGAAAAACGCTGGAATTTTCCAAACCCCCCACATGCTCCCGCGATTGTGGCAGCAGGCAAAGCCCTTACGAGTACGGAAAAGGGAAATGGCCTGAAAGCAGCGGTGCGGGGCCCCGGGGGGGTTAGGGCCCCCGGGCGGAGGAGGTGAAAGACTTTTGCCCCCATTTCCCAGTTTTGAAGGGAAACCCCCAAAATGGGGCAGTGTGGACAATTTCCCTTTGGGCAGATGGGCATTGTGGTGATCTTAGTTTTTGGAACGATCATTGGCACTCTGAAAAAACAAAGGGCCTGCCAGCGAAAAAAAAGGGGGGGGGGGGGGGGGGGGGGAGGGGCGGACAAAGATGCGGCAGGAGGGCCCTTTTTTTTTCCCTCAAATCCAAAAAGGCCGGGCGGGTTTCAAAATTTTATCGGTTTTAATTTGGCCGTGGTTCGGGGGCCAGGCTAGTGCAAGGGGGCGATTAGTCTCAGGGTGCATCATTTCCCCGGCAAGTCCCGGGCTGTGTTTAAGCTGGCCGGAAAGGCCCGCGGAGGAGGAGGGGGGGAGGGATTCCCAGGGCACCGGGTGTTACCGACGTCCCCGCCTTGGAAAGAGGTTGGCCCCGAATTTTTTTGGGGGGGAGGAAGATGAGGAAAATTTAGTTTGGTAGTGCCCCTGGCCCAGAGGCTTGGGGGAAAACAAGGCTCCATTCCCTTTACTGGTGCTTGGGTGCTCCATTTTTCCCCCAAAAATTTCCTCGCATTAAAGGGCCCAAAAAAAAAATGAACATCGTTACTGGGTGGGGCCCCCCCTCCCCGGATTTCCCCCCGGTTTAAAAAACAAAAATCAGCACTTTTCCTTCCACCCCCCAAAATTTGAGAGTAAAATGCCAAAGGGGGAAAAGGAGACCTTGCTATTGAAACAAATGGAGACATCCTGTTGCGTCTGCTTCCGTTTTTTCCAAAAAGGGCCTTGGTGGAACAAAAGCCAAACGGGCGTGCAGCAGTTGAGGCCCAAAAAAAAAAGCCCCCTAGCGGGGGCCAAAGCAGGCACGGGAAGGTGGCAGAAGCCTTTAAAGGGTGCCTCTGGGAATCTTTTTTACCACCTCACCAACGCATGCAATGCAGGGCACACATACAACACCCAGAGTACCAGCTTAAGCTCATGGTGCACGGACTATCTGCGTCTCAACACCGATGTTTTTGTACGTGTTCCGGACCCCCATAGACTTCTGGGTATCCAAAATGGACGAATGGCCCGAGCTGCTCGCCACGCCATAGAGGTTGTTGTCATGACCCAGCAGCCAGCGTCATATCTGAGCGGACCTTCAGCAAGCGGATCAGTCATTACAGACAACGTATCCGGCTTTCCAAGATAATGTGGATCGTTTGAATTTTAATCAAGATGACTCAAGCCATGGATCTCTGATGATGTTGTGGCCAATTCCGAGAGGTCCACCGATTAGTTGGTGGTCCTACTTTACATTTCCCTCTCAAAACAGAAAGGGTCCTCTTGAAAAAC
Organism: Phyllomedusa bahiana; assembly: GCA_025379985.1. NCBI lineage: Eukaryota > Metazoa > Chordata > Amphibia > Anura > Hylidae > Phyllomedusa > Phyllomedusa bahiana. The sequence goes on from JAODAL010009009.1 coordinate 110,637, forward strand.
TTATTTTTAAAATGATAATTCTTATGCAATTTATATTCTCAGTTCCCAACAGTTCATTTGCTGGTTTTGCTGTGGAGGAGACTGTAAAAGACACCAGTTTCATGACAAAACCATATTCCATTTACTCACTTATCTTTAGATTTTTCGCATTGTCAATGGTTTTTGGGGGTCATGTTGCTCACAATTTTTAACAGTGTCTGAGGAAGTCATATTTTATAATTTTTTTGGGGTCATGATGCTGTGAGAGTACCGCAATAATTATGGTCTTTGGACAGAATTGTGGGCTTTCTTTTTATGTGGCATTTCTCCATCACAATTTTTAACAGTGGCTGAGAAGTCTATTTATAATTTTTTGGGGTCTTGTTGCTGTGAGATAAAGCTATATCACTGGTCCATTGGAAAGATATGTGGCTGTCTAGCGGCATTTCTCCTCACACTTTTTAACAGTGGCTGAGAAGTCCTTTTTATAATTTTGGACATGCTGCTTTTGAAATGCAGCAATACTACAGGTTCCTATTCTAAAAAAATGTTGTTTCTAATAGACATTGTTTTCACAATTGTCAAATGTGGCTCATGGGTCATGTTTTTGATTTTTGTTGGGCATTTTGCTGTGACATGCAGTATACTTAGAGGTCTATTATAAAAAATGTTTTGTTCTAACAGACCATTTGTTCTTCACAATTGTCCAAAAGTGCTCAAGGGTCATGCTTTTGAATTTTTGGAGGGCATTTTGCGTTCTGTGACATTGCAGCTATACTAAGGTCCTATGATAAAAAAAATGTTGTTCTAAACAGACATTTGATTTTCACAATTGTCCAAGTGGCTCATGGGTCATGTTTTGAATTTTTTGGGGGCATTTTGCTGCGACATGCAGCTATACTACAGGTCACTATTATAAAAAATGTGTTTCTACTGACATTTGTTCTTCACAATTGTCAAGAGTGGCTCGAAGGGTGATGGGTGCTGTCAGAAAACAGGATAAGGTAGGACACTGTTAATGGACGCATATTTGCAAAATGACTTGTTTTTGCAAGATCTTTAACATGGAGTATGGTGCCACGGACAGAGAACAAAGTTTAAGAGACCATTTCCTACAGCAAGTTGTGTAAAATGAGAAAAAGAATGCCAGAAAAAGGGACTGGTGTAACAGGAGCGTTAACCACCAGTATTTCCAAGGGAAGCTAAAATTGTCGCACTCATACGGAGGGGCAGCGGTTACAGGTCTTGGGACTGTGTACTGGAGGAAGGCTGAGTTTTACACTTCGCCACTCTGCTTCAAGCCGACAGTTTACGTTGCTGGCGTCAATCAGGGCCATTTTAACCTGCGTGGTTAATAGATGACGGACGCCAGCCTGGGCTCTCCCACACACCACTGTAACTCCGGCCCTGGGTCATGCTGTGGTCCAGGACAGGTTATAGTCAATGTCCAGTGAAATAAATGGTGTTTTGAAAGGACTCCTTTTTCGGCACTTTTTTTTAAATCTGGGGGTCATGCAGGTTTGGGGTCATGCTGTAAGCCCTTGACAGTGTATAGTTAATGTCCAGTTCAACTAAAATGGTGGTTGGAAAGACTACTTTTTCCGGCACTTTTTAAGTCTGTGGGTCAGAACAGGTGTAAAGGGTTTTCATGCTGCGGTCAGGACAGGGTTGTCAATGTCAGTTCAACTAAAATTGGTGGTTGAAAGAAGGACTCCTTTTTCCGCAGTTTTAAATCTCGGGGTGGGGGTGGGTCAGAATGTTAATGGTATACTGTGGTTCCAGGACAGGTATGTCAATGTCCAGTTCAACTAAAAATTGGTGGTTGAAAGACTCCTTTTTCCGGACCACTTTTTAATCTGTGGGCAGTACAGGTTAAGGGTCATGCTGCGGTCCAGGCGGGTTTGTAAAGTCAGTTCAAAATAAAAAGGTGGTTTAAAAACTCCCTTTTTCCGGGACTTTTTAATTGGGGGGTCAGAAGGTTTAAGGGGCATTGCGGTCCAGAAGGGTTTTTTTAAAGTCCCCTTCAAATAAAAAGGGGGTTGAAAGCTCCCTTTTTTTGGGGACTTTTTAATTTGGGGGTCAGACAGGTTTTAAAGGTCATCTGCGGTCCCGGAAGGGTTCAATGTCCAGTTCAAATAAAATGGGGTTGAAAACTCCCTTTTTTGGCACTTTTTTTCTGGGGGTCAGACGGGGGAAGGTCATCTGCGGTCCAGGAAAGTTTGTCAAATTTTCCCGTTCAAATAAAATGGTGGTTAAAACTCCTTTTTCCGGCACTTTTTTTTCTGTGGGTCAGCAGGGTTTAAAGGGGAGCTGCTTCCAGGGCAGGGGGAAATTTAATGTCCTTCAAGTAAAAGAAGTTCAAAAAAATCTGCCCCTTTGGCATTTTTAATTTGTGGGGGAGGGTTTTAAGGGGCCTGGGTCAAGACAGGGATAGTGAATGGTGTGGATTTTTTTCTTGGCTTTATAGCCTGTGTTGTGCTAAAATTAGCAGTACCATTGTGTTTGGCTGTTAATTCCGCTTTCCGCCTGTTTGGGTGTAAGAATGAAGGGGTTTTTTGCTCTCCATGATTTAATGGCATCGGAGAATGACTTTTGACTATCGAAAAACCTTACGAGGGGGCCGACTATTGCCCAATGTCATAGAACGTAACGCTCAACACTATTTTTCCATTTCACTAACAAGATTTTAAAAAAAAACCCCGAAGTCCTTCAGTTTTAAATTTGGGGCATTGGCCCAATGATAGTTTGACACTTCCTTTCTGTAGAGAAAACTTTTCTGCAGTCTCCCCATTATTTAATAATGTCTGAACTTCCTGTTCGTAAAACAAACTTTTCTGCAGTTCCCCATTACAGCAAGGCAGGTTTCACGAAAGGGTTTACAATGTGTATGACAAAACAAGGACCACCCTTCACAATACCAGTATGCGCTCCCCCTCTACAAATGATTTCTTCCCAGGTCACAGAACATGCCGAAAATAAAAAGGGGTGCCCTTTCC
>JAODAL010009010.1:0-113611 GCA_025379985.1 Phyllomedusa bahiana
CTCGCACCCCCGGGAGCCGGGGACATTAGTCCCCCAACTCCCGGGCGGTCTTAAAGCGCTCGGGACGCGGGTCCCGGGCGTTCAGTGACCGGATTGCGCGGACGGGCCCCGGGGAGCGGCGGCACTGCCTCCGGGGCCCCCAGCGGCTCGGGGGGGCCCACGGGGGATTCCCCGGTCCCCCGGCGGCCCAGTCCGAGCCTGCCTATCCCCATGTCTGGAGCTCTCTGGAATGCACGCTCTGTGTGCAACAAGCTTCCCTTCATCCATGACCTTTTTATCTCATGCAACCTCTCCTTCCTTGGACTAACAGAAACATGGCTGGCAAGTTCTGACACAACTTCCCCTGCTGCACTCTCTTACAGCGGGCTTCAGCTTACCCTCACCCCCCGCCCTAGAAGTATATATGGCGGAGGTGTCGGCCTTCTTCTGTCAGATACCTGCTCCTTTGTTCCCATTACACCACTACCTTCCCTCACCCTCCCCTCCTTCGGGGTGCACTCCTTCCGCATCTACTCCCCCTCCAAACTCCAAGTGGCTGTTGTTTACCATCCACCAGGCCCTGCCACCGCCTTACTCGACCACTTCGCTTCCTGGCTCCTTCACTTTCTTTCCACTGACATCCCCACTATTATCATGGGAGATTTCAACATCCCAATCGACACACCCCACTCTACTACTCACAAATTCCTGTCACTCTCCTCTTCCTTTGGCCTCCCCCCATGGCCCGCTGGAGCCACTCAAAGGTGGACACACACTGGACCTCATCTTCACCCGCCTGTGTCCTCTATATAACACCTCAATCTCTCCTTTACCCATCTCTGACCACAACCTGCTCACTTTCTCCACCACTTCCACCCCACCTGCCCCTCCTAACCCAAATCTACTGCTCCCCCGTAGAAACCTACAACACCTTAACCCTCGCACTCTCTCTGAATCTCTTTCTCCCCCCTCTATCATCTTCTCATTTGCTGACCCAGACGCAGCCACCACTTTCTACAACAACACAATCACTTCCACTCTTGACGTGGTCGCCCCTCTCACACACAACAGAACACGCAAAATCAACAGACAACCCTGGCACACAGACTCCACCAAACAGCTGAGGCGAGCTTCCAGAATTGCTGAACGCCGCTGGAAGAAAACCCGCTCCACTGAGGACCTCGCCTCATACAAACAATCACTACACACATTTAAGTCCGCACTCACCACCGCCAAACAGGATTACTTCACCACTCTCATATCCTCCCTGTCTCACAACCCCAGACAACTTTTTAACACCTTCAACGCTCTCCTCCGTCCATCAGCACCCCCTCCCCCATCTCTCCTCTCAACAGATGACTTCGCCACTCACTTTCTAAATAAGATCACTCTCATCAGAAAAAGCTTCAACCTGCAGTCCCCTCCGCCTATCTCTATTCCAGCAGTGTTCCCGCATCCCACCTCTACACCTGCTCATCACTCTTCCCCCCTAACTTCCTTCTCTACTGTCACTCATGACAAGCTCTCCACTCTACTGTCCAAATCCAACCTCACTACCTGTAATCTTGACCCACTGCCATCTCACCTCATCCCTGACCTTAGCACTGTCATCATCCCAGCCCTCGCCCATCTCTTCAACCTATCATTAACCTCTGGCACCTTTCCTTCCTCCTTTAAACATGTGGCCATCACACCCATCCTTAAGAAACCATCTCTTGACCCCTCTTGTCTGTCCAACTATTGCCCCATCTCACAGCTTCCATTCACCTCTCCTCGAACAGCATGTCTATCTTCAACTTTCCTCTCATCTCTCCACCAACTCTCTCCTTGACCCGCTGCAATCGGGCTTCCGACCTCACCACTCTACAGAAACCGCCCTAACCAAAGTCACCAACGACCTTGCAACTGCCAAAGCCTCACATCACTACTCTGTGCTTCTCCTCCTAGACCTATCCTCCGCCTTTGACACTGTTGACCACTCAGTGCTCCTACACATCCTCTCCTCCCTCGGCATCACGGACTTGGCCCTTTCCTGGATCTCCTCATACCTCACTGATCGGACATTCAGCGTCTCTCACTCTCGTACCACTTCCTCCTTTCGCCCGCTCTCTGTTGGTGACCCCCCGGGATCCATCCTGGACCCACTACTCTTCTCTATCTACACTCTTGTTCTGGGTCAGCTAATAGCATTGCATGGCTTTCAATACCATCTGTATGCTGATGATACCCAACTCTACATCTCCGGCCCAAATATTACCTCTCTACTCACCCGGATCCCTGACTGTCTTTCGTCCATATCCTCCTTCATCTCCTCACGTCTCCTGAAGCTAAATGTGGAGAAAACTGAATTCCTTCAAACCGCACATCCAAACCCTCACCTCTGCCTGCCGCCTCCACCTAAAAAATATCTCCCATATCCACTCATTCCTTAACTTCGAAAGCACAAAAATGCTTGTGCATGCCCTCGTCATATCACAACTAGACTATTACAACATTCTTCTCTGTGGCCTCCAGGCTAGCACCCTTGGAGGGGATCCAATCCATCCTTAACTCTGCTGCCCCTCTGATTCACCTCTCTCCTCGCTACTCCTCTGTCTCTCCCCTCTGCCAATCTCTTCACTGGCTTCCCATTGCCCAGTGAATCCAGTTCAAGTTAGTAACCTTGACCTACAAGGCTCTCCATAACCTCTCCCTTCCATACATCTCTGCCTTGATCTCCAGATATCTCCCCTCACGCAATCTCCGCTCCTCACAGGACCTTCATCTCTGCTCTCCCCGTGTCAACTCCTCACACAACCGTCTCCAAGACTTCTCCCGTGCTTCCCCTATACTCTGGAACTCACTGCCCCAACACCTCAGACTCTCCCCCACTCTCACCAGCTTCAAAAGCAACCTGAAAACCCATCTCTTCAGGATTGCCTATAACCAACAATAACCTTGCTGTCACTAAACCCTCCACAAACATGTCTGCCCCTCACCTTCTGTCTCCTTCCCACCTTCCTTGCAGATTGTAAGCCCTCACAGGCAGGGTCCTCTCTCCTTCTGTACCAGTTGTTAGTTATTGATTTGTCACCTTTGTACTTGTTTGACCTATGTTATGTACGAAACCCGAATGTACAGCGCTCTGGAACCAAGGGCGCGCTAAAATAAATAATAATAATAATAATAATAATATATCTAACAAATGGAGGACTGTATGCCTACCTACCTAACTGGGAGGAATAAAACCTACCTAACAGGGGCATATATACCTAGCGTCCAGTACCACCAATGCACCTCGGTACAGTCACCAAACTGTAAAAGGCTTCCCTCAAGCCTCTGGGGGTCAGAGCTCTCTCCTCAGCACTGCTGCTCCAACTTCCAGGTGACAGACAACGCCCCCCGAACACCTGTAGAAGCAGGGTTTTTATAGGCCTGGAAAAAACCTTGGAACTGGAAGGTGGGAACAGCCACCCACCCAACTGCAGCTGTTCTGGGAAAGCCGACCCATAATGGCTGGACGCCAGCCGTACTACACATAGGTGTCAGTAACCTAATGTTGCTGACCGACAACACCTGGCTTCCCCCAGACCAGGCCCTCGGTGGCACGTTTCTAGCAGGACTGTATTCCCACCTACATAACTGGGTGGTATATACCTACCTTACAGGAGCATATATAGCTAACAAATGGAGGGCTGTATACCTACCTACCTAACTGGAGGTATATATATATATATACCTACCTACCTACCTACCTAAGAGGGGCAGATATATAGCTAACAAACGGAGGGCTGTATACCTGCCTACCTAACTGGGAGGTATATATCTACCTACCTAATAGGGGCATATATATATATGCCCCTATTTGTTAGCTGTATATATATATGCCCCTGTTAGGTAGGTAGGTATATACCTCCCAGTTATGTAGGTAGGCATACAGTCTTCCATTTATTTAATATATATAACTGGGAGGTATATACCTACCTACCTGACAGGGGCATATATAGCTTACAAAAGGAGGCCTGTGTACCTACCTAACAGGGAGGTATATACCTATCTACCTAACAGGGGCATATATATAGCTGACAAATGGAGAGCTGTATATCTAGCTACCTACCTAATGGGGTGGTATATATGTACCAAATGGAAGGCTGTATACCTACCTATCTAACAGGGGCATATATTTTTACCAAATAGGGAACTGTATACCTACCTACTTAACTAGGGGGTATATACCTACTTACATACTTAACAGGGTACATATATATCTACCAAATGGAGATACTTACCTACCTAGTAAGAGGATTATATACATTCCTAAAAAGCATATATATACCAACCTAATCGGAGCCTATACCTAACAGTGGTCTACATACCTTTGCAATAGGGGTTATATATCTACCTAATGAGGGGCCAATGTATCAACTTAACTGGGGGCTAGGTACCTACCTATCTAATGGGTGCCTATTTACCTATCCAATTGGTGGAGACAACATATCTACCTTCTTAATGAGGGGGCCTACCTGTCTAAGTGGGGTCTACTTACTTGAAAGGGGTATTTACCTATCTGCCTACCTATTTGTGGTGTACCTATCTACTATTTTGGTAGTTTAATAACTATTAGAGAACACAAAAGACCAAAACTGGGTGCACAAACAGATGCCCTTATAGTCGTGTGGTGGTACTATTACTGTTCATTATTATGATTTGGGGTGCTATGGATGGAGTGTTTGTACAAAGGTGGGCATGGGTAGGGAGCTGCTGGAAAAGTGTGAAGTATAAGGTGTTTGTGTGGCAAATTCTGCAGGGATGAGTGGTGGCCGGGAGAAGTCGACATGGCGGTCTGGAGCAGATGGAGAAGAAAAGGGTAAGTGAACAACTCCTATGGCATCTCCTATGAGGTAATGGCTGTAATTACACTGTAATCACATGTATATCTACAGAGCCTGTGTACAATTAGTAGTCGCTATGTGGTGGTCGCATGTGGTCATGGGCTGCCAGTTTTATTTGATCCTCATGTATTGGTATTGATGGTCTTGGTGGACTTTCTAGTGATGGACCATCTTGCAACAGTGTGATGGTAATATGTATGGTCAGATATTTGCTCCATGTAGAGGTGTGTTATTTGGTAACTGCATGGCTACTATTTAAAGGTATTACACTGTTAGGCTATGTTCACACGACTTATTCTGGGACGTATTTCAGCCCGAAATTCGCGCCGTACTGCGCGAATTACGGGCTGAAATACATCCCAGTCATTACGGTAATCCACAGTTCACATAGAGAACTATGGATTACGTCTCCTCTCCCCACTCGGACAATACGCCAAGCAGGGAGAGAAGTGACATGTCAATTATTCACGGCATATATGCCCCCGTACACACGGCGTCATTGCGGGGCGAAATACGTCCCGCAATTAAGCGGTGTGAACATAGCCTTATACATAAATGACGTTTTTAAAAGAAGCAAATTTTTCAACGGTTTTTAAATTACACAGTGTAAACAGTATCTATGTGGAAAACACTTAAAATAAATTAAAGGAACTTTTTTTTTTAAATCTATAACTGCAGAGTAAACACAGCCCTATTGAGAAAAATATAACACAGAGGGCCACTGCCCCGGATGTTTTAGGATCCTTGCAATGCCTCTGCAGCTGTGGCTGCTGTGATTGGATTTTACAGTGATCACATGATCAGAAACCGATAGATTTTGGTCCTGATCAATGTTCTGAGAATCGTAGCTGAAATTTACAGCTGATTCTTCTGTACCCCACTCTTATGCAGCGACGCCAAAAGAAATTGCTGCCAACAGAGTACTCGCACTGCCCGTCATCAAAAGACAGTGGTTGTTGTTAAAGGGGTTGTCTCATCTCAAAATTTCATAAGATGCATGAATGAAATAATGCTGCTTTGCTTTGTCACTTCCTGGTCAAACTGTCTGTAATTAGCATATGAGCTCTGTCTATTCAGACTTCTATGTTTATTAGTCTAGATTAAATAATTACCTTCTCTGAGGTCCAGAGAGCTTCTGAAAATAAAGTAAACAGTTTTGAGTTATTACTGTCTTTTGTCTGAAAGATCAGATAACACACAAGCGCTCACACTGCTGGTGTAACCTGTTTGATGATGTCACTTCCTGCTATTAGATAGAACAAACAGCAGGGAAGAAGGAGTACACAGGCCGGTCACTTGGGAAATCTGAGAGCCCTCAGAAGGTGATAAAAAACATTTGTAGCTCCTTACAAAAAAAAATGAACAAAGCAATATATTTGGAAAACATCTTTATTTAGTGTTCCCTATATTTTGAAAGCTATTCTTTGTAGTCAGACAACCCCTTTAAGGGATTAAAGTGGATCCGCGTCCAAAACCACATAGAAATGAATGGGACTTACTTCTGACTGTAAACCAAGTAAAAAAATGTCCCTAAATCCACATGCAATAACAAGTGAAATACTCACAGAAAACCGTGTCGTCCGTTGTGGTTTTCAGAGGCAGAATCCGACAACTATGTTTTACTTAATTGGTGGACATACACTAGGAGATGCTAATTAAATTGTTTATCTAGTTTGATGTCAATAAAAACCTAATGTGCCCAAATTTTAATATATCTTCTTCAGTAGCACAGTCCCTAAGTGTTTGGAGGGGAAGTATTTGAAAGCCAATGTAAAATTTGCCTAGCCTTAAAGGGGCTTATAAATCATTGCTATAGAAAAGTCTTGTGTTGAAATGAGCAATAAAAGCAACTAAAATAGTCAATTCCAATGGGCCCCAAAAAGGGAAATAAAAAAAAAGTTAAACTAAATATTTTGAAATATTAAAAAAGGAAAAACAATAAAAAAATGTTCAGTGCTTTAATAATTTGGAAAAAAGAATGTGTACAAAATTGGAATTGCTATCTCTGTAATAACTCAAACTATAAATTTGCCAGATTGTTTAAGCAAGGTGTTAAACACCATAAAAACTAAATAAATGAAAACAATGGCAGAATTGTCATTTATTTTCTTTCTTTTATTGTTCAAAGTAGTAAAAAAAAAACAAAAAAAAATAAAAAAATAACATCAGTGTAAAGGTCAAAATAGGCCTTGACGTTAAAGAGACATCACAGACATTAACGGCATAGTTACAGGATACTCCATCAATGCCAGATAGGTGTATATAAAGTGTGTGATAGGCTGTCTGCAAAAAGGGGAATTATGGTTTTTTGGGCCAGGAATGTCGTATTTTGAAACGCACGCTTGGAATGTTGTAGCTGCTGGGGTTTAAAAGTGTATTGTGGTGGGGGGCCCGGACTGGGAAAAAAAATCAGGCTGGACAAAACCCCCCACCCCCCACAACAATATGTTTAAAAAAAATTCCCCCTTTTTCTCGCCCTCGCCATTTCTAAAATAAACTACGCTAAAAAACTGCTTTCACAGGACTTTTTTGGGGCGTTTTTGTGCAGAAAGGCAGAGCAGTTAATGGTCATTTCTGCAAAAAAAAAGCATAAAAAAGCCCCAAAACCGCCCCGTGTGAAACCCCCCTAAACACAACCAAAAAGAAACAGTGGTGCAGAGAAACCCTCGTCCAGAGTCAGGGTGCGCTTTTCAATCATGACAAGCCCACACTGACACTACATAAGCACCCCATAACCCAAACCATCCCATCCCCATAGTCAGGCACCATCACATAATACCAAATGTTCAAACAGAAGTAAAATGCCCCTGAAGCGGGATCACAGGAGACATCATCTTTGGGGGGATTGTTCTCTTTCCTTTTCTTCTTCTGGGCCCAAAAATCCTACTTTGAAGAAAGAGTGTTCCCTCCATTTTTTCTTTCCGGTTACAGCAGCAATGTCTTTTCTTCCCCCTTCACATTGTCCCGTGAATTTACCACAAAAATCTAAACTCCTCTCTTTCCATCACTTTCCTATCAATTCCCCAAACAGGTATGTTAACCCCAAAAATTAGAAATTAAAAAAATGCAGATAAGTGGATGAAAATAGGGTTTAGCCCCATTAGGTAGGTAAACGGGCCTTCCTCCATTAATTTTGGTAGGGAAAGGGCCAAACCTTAATTAGCCCCCCGTAACAAGCCGGGAGTGGGGGTCCCCCCAGTATACCCCCCGGTAGGGAGTAATAGCCAGCTAGGCCGTAATTTTAAGGGAAGGCCCTATGTAGGGAGGTAGGGCCATATTTAGCCAGGGAGGGGCCCGTATTAGCCAGGGAGGCACTAATAGCAGGGAAGGGCCATTTAAAGGCAGGCAGGGCCTTTTTAGGCGGCAGGGTCAGTATATAGAAAGGCCACTTAAGGGAACGGGGCATATTAGGCAGAAGGGGTGGTATATAGGCAGACTGGTGGTATATAGGTAGACAGGGCTAATAGGTAGAAGGGCATAGATTAGGTAGACAGGGAGGGATATAGGGAACAGGGAGGTAAATTTTGGGAGACAGGGCAGGTTAAGGTAACGGGAAAGGTATAAGGTAGACAGGGCAGGGATTAAGGGGAGACAGGGGTATAAGCAACAGGGCGTTTTATAGGTAGACGGCAATATAGGTAGACAGGGCGTATAGGGGGAGACAGGGTGGTATATAGGTAGAAAGGGGGTAATATAGGTAACAGAGACATTAGGTAGACAGGGCATATATGGGCAAAGGGGTGGATTTAAGGTACCAGGGGGAAAAAGGGAGAAGAGCAATTGTAGCCAGGGCTGGATATAGGGAGACAGAGCAGCATATAGGTAGCCCGGGCGGTATATAGGTAGCCAGGGCTGGTATATAGGTAGCAAACAGCTATAGGAGCCCGGCTGGTTTAGGTAGAGAAGTGCATTAGGTAGCCGGGGGGATTAGGTAGCCAGGGCTGGAATATAAGAAGAAAAGAAAACAGCAAATCGGGAGCCCCGGCTGGTTATAAAAGGTAGAGAAGGCAGCATTTTTGGTTGCCCCGGCTTTGGTTTTTTAGGTTTGCCCGGGCCGGTATAAAAGGTAATCAAAAGCAACATATTATTTTCCCAAAAAGGCTGGTAAATAGTAGAGAAAAAGGGAGCAAAATAGGTTTGCCAGGGCTGGTTTTAAAAAGGGGAAAAAGAGCGGCATTAAAAGGGGAAAACAGCAGGGGGGGTCGCAAACAGATTCATTCCCGGGGCACAGCCCCGAATGAATCTGCCTTTTCCCCGAGTCTCGGTCCTCCAGGGCCCCGGGGGTGGGCCTGGAAGCGCACCTTTTAGTGGGGCGGCGCCCCCGATTTTCTCTGAAATGTGCGGGGGCCCTTTCCCAGGGGGCCGGGCAGATTGGGTCGTGAGGGGGCAGGGCGGGGTCATTTTCCCCACCTGTCGCTCCCCAAAAGTAACAGCGCTTGCAGACGCTGTACCATTTCACGTGGGCGTCCAGGGGGGCGTTTACGCGCCCGCTGTTTATCAACCTCCCCCCTGCGACCTGGGATCCTTCTGGGGCCGGCAGCTTGCCGGCCAGGGGGGTCCCGTGCCCCCGGAAAGGGGTAAGCAGCGGGGGATGACATCACCTGCTTACTACCCTCTCCAAAACCAGGAACCCCGGAAAGGGCCCCATTAGGAAATTTTTTTTTTTTTTATTTTATTGCTAAAGGGCGGGCAATGTGGGCTACAGGGCATATGGCTACCGGGGGGGGCATGTTTGGCTACAAGGGGGGGGCAAATGCTACAGGGGGGGGGCATTGTGGCTACCAAAAGGGGGGGGATATGGTACCAAAGGAGGGCAAATTTTTGCTTTCAGGGGGCAAAAATTGGCTACAGGGGGGGGCCCTGTGTGGGAAAAATGGGGGCAAAAGCAAAAGGGAAAGGCAAAAATTTTTGGGTACAAAAGGGGGGCCCTATTTCCCACAGGGGGGGGCATGTGTTGGGCCCCCAAGGGGGGCATATGGCTACAAAGGGGGGGGCATGTGTTGGGTACAACAGGGGGTCATTAAAGGCAAAAGGGGAGGGGGATGTGTTTGGGGTACAAGGGGGGGGCATTAAAGGCAAAAGGGGGGCCTTTTGTGGCTACAAAAGGTTTTGGGGGGGAAAATTTTGGCCCAAAGGGGAGGGCAAAGGGTGGCCCACAAAGGGGGCATATTTGGGTACGGGGAAAGGGGATTGGGGGGCTCAAAAGGGGGGGGGATATGGCTTTCAGGGGGGGGGCAAAAGTGGGGGCTACCCGGGGGGGAAAATTTTGGCCCACAAGGGGGGGGCATGTTTTGGGTACAAAAGGGGGGGCATATGGCTACAAGGGAGGGCAAAGTGGGGCTACAAGGGGGCATAAGGCCACAGGGGGGGGCATGGTTTGGGCTAAAAAGGGGGGCATTTTGGCTACAGGGGGGGGCAAGTTTTCTAAAAAGGGGGGGGGAAGTGTGGCTACAAGGGGGGGGCCTTTGGGGGCTACCAAAGGGGGGCAAATTTTTTACCGGGGGGGGCCCTTGTGGCTTCCCACAAAGGGGGGGGGGGATGGCTCCCGGGAGGCATGGGTGGGAAAAAAAGGGGGGCATAGTCTTTAAAAAGGAGAGGGCCTGTTGGTGCAAAGGGGGGCATATGGCACAGGGGTAGCATTAGTGGGTAAAAAAGGGGGGCAAATTTGGGGACGGGGGGGGCATTTGGGGCTCAGGGGGGAAAAGCCTGTTTGGGGGGGGGGACCCTTGTGGGGCAATTCAGGGGGCAAAGGCTTGCAGGGGGGTTGGGGCTACAGGGGCATTAGGCTACAGGGGATGCCTTGTTTTGGCCCACCAAAGGGGGGGCATGTTGTGGCTACAAAGGGGGCATGTTTGGTACCATGGGGGGGCAGAGTGGGTACAGGGGGGAAAAATGGCAAATGGGGGGGGGCATGTGGGGCTACAATGGCATAAAGGGGGTTAAAGGGGGGCAAGGGGGGGCTTTCAAAGGGGGGATTTTGGGCTACAAAAGGAGGGGCCCTGGTTTGGGGCTACAAAGGGGGTTTCATTTTTTGGGAAAAAGGGGTGGGCATATTGGGTAAAAAGGGGGGTCATTTGGGGGGTACCCGGGGGCATATGGGCTAAAGGGGGGGCATGTGGGGTTTCAGGGGAAAAAGGGGGGATTTGATGGCTACAAAGGGGGCATATTCTACAGGGGGGGGATTTTGTGGCTAAAAGGGGGGGGATAATTTGGGGGCGGGGGCATGTGGGGGCTACAGGGGGGATATGGCAAAAGGGGGGGGGGGATGTTTGGCAAAAGGAGACAATTTACTGGCACAGGGGGCCTAATTGCTTAAAGGGGGGATGTACACGGGCCCACAGGGGCCTAAAAATGCAAAAAGGGGGGAAGGGCCCCTCCCACAGGGGTGCAAAAAATTTTGGCAAAGGGAACATGTATCCCCGGGTAATGGGGGGCATAAAATTTTTCTAAAGGGGGGGGTCACTGGCTACCAAGGGGGGCCTAAAAGGCTAAAAGGGGGTATTTTTTCGGCTAAAGGGGGCCCAAATGGCTTTCCAGGGGGGGTTTTCACTTTGCTACAGGGGCAATAAATTTTTAGCTATGGGGGGCAGTAACCGGGGGCAACCCCGGAGGGGTAATCAACCCCCTTACTAAAAAGGGGGCCCCCTTAAATTTGGCCCAAAAGGGGCAGTAAAACCCCTTTTTGAGGGGAAATAACCTGGCTAGAAAAGGGCAAAAACCTGGGACAAATTTTGGGTACTTTCCTTTTGGCTTAGGGGGCAAATATTTTCCTACAAAAAAGGGGGGAATTTTACCATTTGGGGCACTATAGATGGGAAATTTTTTATAGAGAAGGGAAAAAGTAGAAAAACCCCCGATAAAAATTGGGGTTCCCAAGATTTTTTTTTAAAATTTTTCAGTGAAGATTTTTTTTGGGCGGGGAGAAGTTTATTCATGGCGCTGGGGGGCCCGAAAGGAAAAGAAAGAAAAGAACAACTTTTTTAGAAAACTCTCCAGTAATCACAAAATAAAACTGGCAGGTAAAACATTTATATTTCCCTTTAGCGTCCCACCCTACAAATTTTTTTTCTGTAAAAAAAAAAATCCCATTTCAACAAAATTGAGGGGGAAAAAAAAACCGTGTTTCACCTGGCCCTACTTTTAGAAAACTTAAGGGCCCCCCGGGCCCCGGGTGTTTTGGACCCTAAGGGAACCGCCCCAGGAGACAGAAACCCATAAAAAACCCGGTCTGTGTAAATTTGGTAGACAAGGCCAAACAAAAAGGTAGCCAGGGTGGTAAAAAAGGTAGACAGACAGCAAAAATGGGGAGCCAGGGCTGGTTTAAAAAGGTAACAAGCAGCAATAGGGACCCGGCTAGAATTTTTTATAAAAAAAATTAAAATTTAAAAAAAAAAATACTTACCTGATGTCTTTGCTTCATCCTCTTCTGTCCTCTTCCCCGGAGCAGCGCCAGCAGCAGTGTGCGGGACGCGGAGCGGGCGCGCGATGACGTCATCACATCGCGCGCCTGCCCCGCGGCCTCCTGTGAGCTGAACAGACCGGATCAGTAGATCCCCGCTGTTCAGTCTCGGCTGAGGCTTGCACCGCGCGGTGCAGGCGGCGGCTGTGATGGCTGCATGGCTGGGTCGGTGACCCGGCCGTGCAGCCGTGTGGCGAGGGGGGCCTGTCGGCCCCCTGCCACAGGGGTCCGGTCGCTGATGCGACCATTGCGGCCTGTACGTGCCACAGACGGCGCGGATGGGCGTGGGGGGAAACACTGACCCATGGGGGGTTTCGAGCCGGCCTGCGCCCGGACACCGAGGCCGCCGGGCAAATGCCCGGTTTGCCCAATGGGCAGTCCGGGCCTGGTGAGTGGACAACTTGCACCACACCATTGGTGATGTGAAAACTGCAGAGCACTACACCTCATTGCTGTGCGAGGTGAAAACCAGCTATGAAAGTGTGTGAGGGTGACCGAAATGCTAAAGTGGAGCAGCTCACCACCAAATTGTACCAGGCGCCTACCACATACCTCCCAACCATCCTGATTTGAGTGGGACAGGGATAATGTCCCACCGTTTCGGGGCGGCTAGGAGAAGTCCCGATTTCTTAGAAAGTCCTGGGAATCCAGGGCATATGCGATGTGCAGTTCACTATTTGAGCATCTGCGGGACGTGCAAACAGGGGCCGGAGATAGTCACTGACCGCCTGTCAGGGAAAACTCACCATGACAGCCAGCGGGGTTTTTTTTGTCATCTTTTTTTCCCCATATATCCCAATAAAAGCTCCTTTTTGGGCTACCTGAGCAAAAATGTTCATTTAAATCTGTGGCAGAGAATTCTAGCAGAGATGTGCTGTATACCTTCTCGAGCCCAATTAGGTTACAGATTGTTGGTAACCTGTCCTCGGTTCTAGATAAGAATCCTGCATCTATAAAATAGGTGCAATGTTGTACTAGAATAGGGTCCGGGAGGTTGGTACTAGTGACGTGGTTATACTAACTAATACATTAAAATGGAGACACAAAGGATCACACATATATAACCTTTGTTCCCATGCACAGCACTAGGACAGGTTACAATGTCATCCAGGTAGTGTTCAGACCCAATTCCACGGCCCTTCCACCAAGCGCCATGGACACTGCACAGTTGTTAGGCTATGTTCATACTTGCCAGATTTGCAAAAAAAAAAAAATTTAAAAGAAACTGATGGAAACCTATGGAAAATGTATGCAGTTTTTCCCTCCCAAAAAAAACACCCCCAAAGTCTTAATGCAAAAAAAACTTGCTATACTTGTTTTTCCAGGTGCTCCCCTTGCAACACTTTCCCGGGCCTTTGGTTTTATTTACAGCTTCAGGAAGATTTTTCATTTTTTCCCAGGATAAAAGGCCTGGTTAATCTGCACGGAGACTTGTATTTGTCCTGCAATGCAGAGGTATGACCGGACCTTTTAACAACCAATCCGTTGACTACACTGGATCCGTACGTTTCCCCCGCGGTTCGTTTCAAGGGAAAAAAAAGTTCTGCCTATTTTCCCACATTTTTACAAATCGTGACGGGAGGCTCCATTTCCAAAGTTAAAGGGGTTTAATTTGGGCATTTCGGAATTGAACATTTCCCCAACCCCCCACCGGACTGGCCCACAGGTTACAGGGGGAAAACCAGTGGGCCCCTTAGCATGGTAGACCTGAAGTTGTTTTTTAACTGCATAAACATCCTCAGAAGAGGCAAAAAAAAGCATAGAAAGAGGCAAAAGCAAGAGGCAGAGTATAGGAGGCATGTACAGTCATTTACAGTAGTTTTAGATGGGCCCCAAAAAAACTCAACTGGGGGCCATAAGTTCCCCAAATTTACCTGTGGGCCCTAGGCCCTAGTCCAATAATGACAATACCTATCACTTTTTTCTACATGGAAATGTTTTGCTGCATGTACAGGAGATGTTGAAATGTCTACATGTAATGTAATGTAGAACTCACTGCTGTTAAGAGATTTTGGCTTATACCATCTATGTACGGATGTACACAGTGTAGAAGATGCTGATCATTGGAATTCCTCCATTAAAAGCTTTAGACACCCTGACCCCTACCCCTAGTGGAAGCCGCTCACAATGGGGCATAATGAATTTGTACATGCAGCTGTTCATCTGGGCCTGACCCTCTTTGGATTTATGATGTGATATTCATATTACGTACTGTCTATTGTATTAATAGTTATAAAGGTCGCCTGACCTTACCTGCAGCCATGTTTTCATGCTTCAGTTATCTAACTCTAAATTCTAATGAAAAGCTCAGTCAGGCTCCACTTTATTATACTAAAATGATTTTAGGACAGGTGATAAGAAAAACTGTGAGGGTATGTTCACACGGCTTAAAATGCCGCATATTTCGGCATGCATTTTGCCGCGTATTGCGCTTTATTCACGGCGAAATGGTTAGTGGGTTAGTGTCAGCCTCGTGGTGACAAAAACACCCGCTGTGATCAAGTACCAAGAATGAAATGGAATTTTCGGGTTCACTTCATCGTTTGATAAAATGATTGTTACGTTGGCAATGTTCAACCGGCTTTTTGGAGTAATTGGGGGAGAATTTCAGCTCGCCGGCCCCTTTAAACACTCATTATTTACGGCGCTAACGCCTTAAATAATGTGCTGTATTTCTCCCCCTGGCGTTTTCCGGAGCGGGGAGAAGGACGGAATCCACGTTCTCTATGAGAATGTGGATTCCCTTAATGACTGGGAGGTTTCCCAGCCTACTGCAGCGCAAATACGGCGCATAGTACGGCTGGAATCAGTCCAAAAAATAAGCCGTGTGAAAAAGCCCCTTAGGGAAAGTTCACAGGGGGAGTAGTTTTAGGGGGTGAAAGAGGAAGCAGTGTAGGGCCCCCTGCAGCCAGAGGGGGTAAAAAACCCCCTTCTGCCCACATAAGGGGAACCTTTTTGTAAATAAAACATGGTAGCTGGGGGACCCATTTCACTTTCAGCACTTGGACCCAGGAGCTTCAAGTTACGCCTTCGTGCACACGGCTGATTTTGCCGCTGGTTTTGGAGCGTTCCCATTCCCAAAACAGTAACAATACTGCCTTCCAAATACCCCCAATTAATTTTCAATGATTTCTATGAAAAATAGCTTTGGGTATACACACGCATTTCTTTAAACTTTTGTTTTTGGCTGCGAAAAAAGAGTTTATGTCATTTCTTAGTGTTTTCAATGCGAAAATCCCTGGAATCAATGGAAGCTTCAACACCTCAGCGCGTTTTTGGATGTGTTTTTGCCCGTGCTATTAATATGTGTAGGGGTTTCAAAAAGAAAACATAAACCTTGTTGGAAAACTTGTTTGAAAAGGCGTTTTTCGGGGAAAGGGCTTCGTGTGATTTGGACGCTAAATTTTACCCGTGTAAACTTCCCCGATTAGATGTTCACTTGGCATTTGTTACATACGTATTTGGGTACTGAAAACGGACCCCAAAACGTAGCTAACAATTTTCCTGTGTGATTACAAGTAGAGAAATATCCGTGGATATTTCTCTAATTAAATTTTCATGAGACCCACTCCATGGGTTTTTGCATAACCATTTTTTTATTATCCTGTGTTTTAATTTATTTTAATATAAATTAAAGATAGGTTTTTTCATGTTTTGATTGATAAAAAAGGGTGCGTTCAAATTAGTGTATGTCAAATTTTGAAGTTTACGATTGAAAAAACCCCTAGAAACTACGTTCTTGCAGTCCAGAAAACGTATCCACATAGCACACACTGTGGTTTTTGGATGCGTTTCACACAATACGTTTCAAAAATTTTGAAAAAACTTTTCCAAACCTTGTGAAAAAATACCCGACAATGTACAGGTTTTTTGGGACGGATTTCAGCCTAATTCCGGGCCCTACTCGCGAAATTACGGGCTGAAATTTTCCCTCCCCGTATTTTAGGTAACCACAGTTTTCATAGAGAAATATGGATTCCGTCTCTTCCCTGCTTGCAATCGGGGCGGGAGAAAAGAAGTCTATTTTTCACGGCGGTATAGCGCTGTTGTAAGAATGTCTATGGGGCCGCAAAGCTGCCCGGGCCCCCTGCCGCCGAGCACCGGGGTATGCGGGCGAAATCCCTTCCGCAATTTACGCCGTGAAAAAGCCGGTTGTGAAAAATAGCTAAAGGGGTCCGATGGATTTAAAGCAATTATATTATTAAAGAATATTTATATTAAGTAAAAAAAAAAAGGGCAGAAGGTGTGGGTTAAAAGGCGGGTCTGCCCCCCAATTGGGGACAAATTGGGAGCTCGTGGGGTTGGTCGTTATATTTTTTCTTCATTTTAACCCAAAAGTTTAAAACCCTAGGTTGTGCCCTGCTACGTGTGGCTGTGCTATCACTGTACAATGGAGTGACTGATAATACTCGTGTATAGGGAGATTTATGTTTATTAGCTTCCTTGTATTTCGTGCGACGGTCACTTTATTTTCCCGCCCTCAGCACAGTCACAAAATGGCGGCGGCCGCCTCAGTCACGAAGCGCGGCTGTGTGAGGGGCGTGGCTTGCGTGGCAGCGAGGCTGGGGGCGGGGTTGGCGCCTGGAGCGTAGCTAACGTCACTTGGGCAAGGCGCTTTCTCCCTCCTTTTCTTCTTGTCGGCCGCGGTGGTAGAGCTGCACGCTTGTCGCAATGCCTCGACCAGGAATGGAGGTAGGTTTGGGCCGGAGCCGCTTCAGGCACGGGTTTCTTCGTGCAGCTTAGGTCGGCACCAGGCGGCTCTTCGCTGCGTCACACGCGGTGGAGTTTATTGGGGCCTAGTTGCTGCTTAGCGGGTGGCGGAGAGCGGGGTCGCCGTGTTCCAGTGTGTGTATGCGATAGCTATAATCAGTGACGGTCCTGTGGGAGTTATAGCTGCGCGCACCGCCGAGGCGTAGGGAATCCATGTGGTAGAGCTACATGTCCCAGCGCGCCCCGCACATTAGAGTCTCGGCGGCGGCTCATGGGCGTTGTAGGTGGACAATGCGCCGCTGTTCTGCGTTATAAGCTTGGTGCGGCGTTAGCGCCTAGTGAGGAGTTGGGGTTTGTGACTCAGTTCAGGCTCCTCCCGCCTCATGCTGCCGCGGCCTGCAAATGGCGGCCATCGAGAGGCGAGGAGACGGCAAAATGGGAGCCGGGCCTACGTCAGGCGCAGCGCGTCCTGCGAGACAAAGCGGATGTGCAATGGCCGCCTCGCACCGCGCGTCACGTGGTCAGCCCGGGCTTTGTCTCATGGAACCAATGTGTGAGGGGAGAGGGACGGCCGCAAAGTGACCCGGGGAGACGATAGTTACCCGGAGAGAAAGCCGGAGGGGGTTATATGGGGGGGGGGGGGGGGACTGGATAGTGACACGGAGAGAAGGGGGGGGGGGGAGAAAGTGACTCGAAGAGAGGGGTGTATGGGGGGGGATGGTGACCCGGAGAGAAGGGGGGGGGGGGGGGGAGAAAGTTACTCGGAAAGTGGGGTGTATAGGGGTTGGTGACCCGGAGAGAAGGGGGGGGGGGAAGTGACTCGGAAGGAGGGGTTGTATGGGGAGGATGGTTTACCTGGAGAAGGGGGGGGAGAAAGTGACTCGGAAAGGGGTGTATGGGGGGATGGTGACGGAGAAGGGGGTTTGGGGGAGACCCAAGAGGGGAGGGGGAGAAAGTGACTCGGAGAGAGGGGTGTATGGGGAGGATGGTGACACGGAGAGAGGGGGGGGGAGAAAGTGACTCGGAGAGAGGGGTGTATGGGGAGGATGGTGACCCGGAGAGAAGGGGGGGAGAAAGTGACTCGGAGAGAGGGGTGTATGGGGAGGATGGTGACTCGGAGAGAGGGGTGTATGGGGAGGATGGTGACCCGGAGAGAAGGGGGGGAGAAAGTGACTCGGAGAGAGGGGTGTATGGGGAGGATGGTGACCCGGAGAGAAGGGGGGGGGGGGGAAAGTGACTCGGAGAGGGGTGTATGGGGGGGATGGTGACCCGGGGGGGGGGGAGAAAGTGACTCGGAGGAGGGGTGTATGGGGAGGATGGTGACCCGGGGGGGGGGGGGAGAAAGTGACTCGGAAAGAGGGGTGTATAGGGGGGGATGGTGACCCCGGGGGGGGGGGGAAAGTGACTCGGAGAGAGGGGTGTATAGGGGGGGGATGGTGACCCCGGGGGGGGGGGGGAGTGACTCGGAGCGGGGGGTGTATAGGGGGGAGGGTGACCCGGGGAGGGGGGGGGGGCGTGACTCGGAGAGAGGGGTGTATAGGGGGGGGGATGGTGACCCGGGGGGGGGGGGGAGGAGGTGACCGGAGAGAGGGTGTATGGGGAGGATGGTGACCCCGGAGGGGGGGGGGAGGGTGACCGGAGAGAAGGGGTGTGGGTAAGGGTTTTGGGGGGATGGTGACCCGGGGGGGGGGAAAGTGACTCGGAGAAGGGGTGTATGGGGGAGGTGACCCGGAGGAAGGGGGGGGGAGAAAGTGACTCGGAGATAGGGGTGTATAGGGGGGGATGGTGACCCGGGGGGGGGGGGGGAGAAAGTGACTCGGAGAGAGGGGTGTATAGGGGAGGATGGTGACCCGGAGAGAAAGGGGGGGGGAAGGGGACTCGGAAAGAGGGGTGTTAAAAGGGGGGGGGGTGGTGACCCGGAGGGGGAAGGGGGGGGGGGATAAAGTGACTCGGAAGAGGGGGAGGGGGGATGGGGGGGATGGTGACCCGGGGGGGGGGGGAGAAAGTGACTCGGAGAGAGGGGTGTATGGGGGGATGGTGACCGGGGGGGGGGGGGGGGGGGAGAAAGTGAATCGGAAAGAGGGGTGTATAGGGGGGGGGGGGGTGACCAGAGAGGGGGAAAAACCGGGGGGGGGGGGGTGACTCGGGGGAGAGGGGTGTATAGGGGGGATGGTGACCCGGGGGGGGGGAGAAAGTGACTCGGAGAGAGGGGTGTATAGGGGGGGATGGTGACCCCGGGGGGGGGGGGGGGGTGACTCGGGGAGAGGGGGGTATAGGGGGGGATGGTGACCCGGGGGGGGGGGGGGGGAAGATGACTCGGAGGAGGGGTGTTAGGGGGGGGATGGTTTACCCGGGGGGGGGGGGGGAAGTGACACGGGGAGAGGGGGGGATAGGGGGGATGGTGACCCGGGGGGGGGGAAAGTGACTCGGAGAGAGGGGGGTATAGGGGGGGGGATGGTGACCGGGGGGGGGGGGGGGAGGGAATGACCGGGGGGGTGTAATAGGGGGGGGGTGACCCGGGGGGGGGGAGGTGACCGGGGGGGGTATATGGGAGGGGGGCTGGATAATGACCCGGGAGGGGGGGAGATGGCGACCCCGTGGGGGTGGCTGGATAGTGATCCGGGGGGGGGGGGTCTGGATAGTGATTCCGGAGGGGGAGGGGGTCTGGATAGTGATCCGGAGGGGGGGGGGAGGGGTTCTGGAAATTGATCAGGAGGGGGGGGGGAGGGTGTATGGATAGTGATCCGGAGGGGGGGGGTCTGGATAGTGATTCGGAGGGGGGGGGGTCTGGATAGTGATCGGAGGGGGGGGGGGGGTCCTGGATAGTGATTCGGAGGGGGGGGGGGGGTTTTGGATAGTGATTCCCGGGGGGGGGGGGGGGTCTGGATAGTGATCGGGAGGGGGGGGGGGGGGGGTTCTGGATAGTGATCCGTAGGGGGGGGGGGGGGTCTGGATAGTGATTCGGAGGGGGGGGGGGGGTCTGGATAGTGATCCGGAGGGGGGGGGTCTGGATAGTGATCGGAGGGGGGGGGGGGGTCTGGATAGTGATCCCGGGGGGGGGGGGGGGTCTGGATAGTGATTCGGAGGGGGGGGGGGTCTGGATAGTGTTTCGGAGGGGGGGGGGGCGGAGGGGGGGGTCTGGATAGTGATCGGAGGGGGGGTGGGAGGGGGGTCTGGATAGTGATCATTTGGATAGTGATTTTGGGGGGAGGGTTGGATAGTTTACCTTCCTTGTAGATTGTAAGCTTTTGCGGACAGGGCCCTCTCTTCCTCTGTACCTGCTGTTAGTCACAGATTGTCACTATTACAAATGTTTGACTTATGTATGTAACCCCCTGAATGTACAGCGCCCTGGAATAAATGGCGCTATAAAATAATAAAGAGGGAGGTTGTTGGTGGGCTGAGTAGTGGGGGGGGGGGGGGTCGCCTACCTGCTGTACTCACTACCTCATCTCTGCTCAATAAACTGTACGGCTCAAGTCATAAGAACTTTTTTGCAGATTTTACTGTAAATTGTACTATATTGATGTCAATGGGAGAAGGCAAAATCTTTCCTGCAGGTTTTGCCTTCTCCCATTGAAGTCAATATAGTAAAATCTGCAGCAAATCCATTGTGTATTCAATGCCTCTGTTATGGTTAAAAACAAACTGGCGTCTGTGCAGTGATTGGCTCTCTGCAGTGTATACGGGTTAAACACATTTATTGTCCATGTTTCACCTGTAAAACGGCAGCAATTCTCTACGTCACAGGTTGCTGGAAACGTCGATGGTGTTTTAAAACTGCAACAGCACTGCACTATGAATACACTCCCCTGCAGTTGGGTGAGCGTGCATGTGTTTAATGAAAAGTAGGTTTTATTTCTTATAAGAATGGATTGGACCTGTTAAAATCCAACATGCCCAATTTTTTTCTATCCCCCTCCACATCTGCTGTAGGGAGGCTCAGGACTCCCTGAGATGGATAGTATTGCTCTTCTATGTGTAAGGCTTCCCCTATTTTGCATACGTATGTTTTTGGGTAATTTAATGTCTTTAATTTTGCTTAGACGTCAAATGTTGATCATTTTTGTTATAGTAAAATGATTTTTTTTTTTATATTACTAGGAACATTGGGGCTCATCAGATGATGCAGTAAGTATTAAGCGTTTCCAGGGCATTTGTGTAGGGTGGGAACACCCTTTGAAATATTAAGGCATTTACCGTAATCGTTCAGTAGATGCAGATCCCACCTCTTGGCCTATGTGCAGAACAGGGGTACCTAACCTGCCTAAGGGCAGGGCCGTTTTATCCATTGGGCACACTAGGCAGTTGCCTAGGGGACCCACATAGATATGTCCTGCTAAACCAGGCACCTGCCCATGATCTCCCGGGTTTGTATATTCTCAATGTATAAACCGATCAAAACCATGGCAGAGCTGGGAGACATCCGCTCTGGAACCCACCCACTAGCCCTGAGGGCCGCAGGCTGCTTTATGTCTGTAGGCTATAAGATGTCACGGGAGTTTCTTGAGACCAGGCTCATCCAGGGGATTCTGCTGTTCGTCTGAGGAACAGGTAGATGTGTGGTTAGAGTGGAGGCCTTTTGGGATGTCATGTTTGGATAGGACTCAGTACATTGCTTAGCCCTGAGGCCTGGAATTATGTTAAGATGGTCCTGTCTGGTGGACAGGTACTGCTTGCAAGCAAGGAATGAAGAGGTGCACGTGCCTCACCCACTCTGTTACCTGTGCCTATCCGACATCTCATATTCTGTGGATATGGCATGAATGTGAAAGATGGGAATACAACTATAAAAGCTTAAAATGAGCAAAGCG
This sequence comes from Phyllomedusa bahiana, assembly GCA_025379985.1. NCBI lineage: Eukaryota > Metazoa > Chordata > Amphibia > Anura > Hylidae > Phyllomedusa > Phyllomedusa bahiana. Next base: position 21,834 of record JAODAL010009010.1, read on the forward strand.
GGAAGAGTACACGTCATAGAAAGTGTTTAATTCTGGTTAACTGGCACATGAAGTGTGAGCTATAGCCGTGGTTGTTCTCGCACATTATATGAGATCTGTAATGGAGAATACACCTTATAAAGGGGCTTTCCCACAATGGTGGGCAATATGCCTAATTACTAATCGGTGGTGGTCTTACTGCTTTACCAGTCCTTGAATGGAGGTGCAAAAATTATGGCTGAGCATTGTAGATGTGCAGCTCAGTGCAGGGTGTGGGCTGATATATCCAAGTAGTAATTTATTAGAATCGTTCTCTTAAGTCTGTTTATGAAAAGATTTATTTTTTTTTTTTTTCTCCAAACAGGGACATGAACCCAAGGAACCAGAACAATTAAGGAAGCTGTTTATTGGAGGCTTAAGTTTTGAGACCACTGATGACAGCCTCAGGGAACATTTTGAACAATGGGGAAAGCTTACAGACTGTGTGGTAAGTTATCACTGTGTGCATCATGGACCTCAGCTGAGCAAGGCCATTCAAGACCACAGAAGGCTGTGTAGCCATCATTCTTTATCCAGAAACTAAGCTGAATCTGGTAGTGCAGTTTGAAAAAAAAAAAATCAGACTAATATGAGGTACACGCCATGTTTATGGTGCATGTATGATGGAAAAGCTCCTGATGGATACAACCAAAATATACATAGCCTGATGGAAGTCATAAGTGTGCCCTTTTGGACTTTGGCATTTATACAGTACAGGAGCCTTTACTATTCTGTATACCTATATTCAGAAATACCTTTTTATAATAATGGGAACTTTTGGGTGACAGATACAGCTTCATGGTTTGTCTCTTCAGATGTGACATGGAAGCCAGCAATGTGGTGTGTACCTAAGCTTAAAGCGTTTTTCACATGCAGTTTCACAGAACCTCAGCCACCTTTAGGCTCACACTTCGTGGTCAGGCTGTGTGTGGTTCTATAACAGTGAATAGATTATCAGCTCTACTATTCCTGTTAGTGACATGAGTACAGGAGATTTATAAATTGTATTACACACTGTAGAGCTCTGAAGAATGAAAGCTTGTCATTTAGTCTGTGTTAAAGATAAGACAGCAGGGAGTAACTTACCTGGTCAGAACTGACTGATGGCAGGTTAGAGCAATGAGAGATAATAAAGCAGGGAGAGGTGGTTGGTGCCCAGATAAACCTGTTTGCTCTTCAGAGGAGATTTCTCCTGACCAAGGCATAATCAAAACGGCAATGTATTTGGTAATGGTCTTCATTTACCTTTCTATGCATGTTAAAAGCTGATCACTGGTGAGAACGCCATTAACTGGTTGGGCATTACATTGCTGCCCTATACTAGATATGTTTAATCATTTTAGGAAACTGCATGTGACTATCTTAAGTGCACTAAAAATGGACTTTAACATAGTGCATTTTGCTGGGTGCCAGATACACCGTCATTATTTCCATGGCCCTTCAAGTGGTGACTGTTCTTAATAGTGCTGATATCAAATATGACTCTGGAATCTAGTTTAATGAATCTTGATGACTATATCAGTGTGTGATACTTACAATATCCTGCTAATTATTTAGGTAATGCGAGACCCCCAAACAAAGCGCTCCAGGGGCTTTGGGTTTGTCACCTACTCATGTGTGGAAGAAGTTGATGCTGCCATGGCTGCTCGGCCACACAAAGTTGATGGTCGAGTTGTTGAACCCAAAAGAGCAGTTTCCAGAGAAGTATGTACTTTTTGTTTTTCTAACCAGTCTTTTTGCCCTTTTCCTTCTGCTTTTGCCACAAGTGTTTAATTTTCTCCCTGCTCCTTAGGATTCTGTTAGGCCTGGGGCACACCTCACTGTAAAAAAGATCTTTGTGGGAGGGATAAAAGAAGACACTGAAGAATACCATTTGCGAGACTATTTTGAGACCTACGGCAAGATCGAAACAATTGAAGTTATGGAAGATCGTCAGAGTGGAAAGAAAAGAGGCTTTGGATTTGTTACTTTTGATGACCATGATCCTGTGGATAAGATTGTCGGTAAGTAAAGTGTTTGAATGTGTTGCCTAAATAAAGAGAACAAGAGTTTCTTTACGTCCTTTCTGGTTTTCTTGAGTATTTTCAAACTAAACCTTCAGTAATGCAGTTTGCTTGGCTGAAAGACACATGCCCGTTCAGGTTCTCTATGGGAACTGTGGATTACCGTAATGACGGACTTATTTCGCCCCGTATTTAGCGCAGTACGGCACGAGCTACATCCCATTTTAAGCCGTGTGAACATAGCCTTACAGTAAAGAAATCTTGTTTTTGGTATCTTCATCTGTGGGTTACTGTAGAACTGTAAACTAATAGGCATGTTGAATGTAACTTATCATGTCTTTGACCATAGAGTGGGAAATGCTCTTGGCACTTGTGTGGGAAAAGTAAACTTATTCTCAAACGTCATACAATTTAGATGACATTAGGTGGTCTGCTTTAACTTTTCCATCTGCAAATGTTTCCTTTGAGTAACAAAGTATTTGTGGCATTTAACTTGCAATTGTTTGCATTTATAGTCCAGAAATACCACACCATCAATGGCCACAACTGTGAGGTGAAGAAAGCTCTTTCAAAGCAGGAGATGCAAACAGCCAGTTCCCAGAGAGGTTAGTAGTGTTTTGTTTTTTCTAATGTTTTCTTGAATTTTTGTAGAAAGTGTCTGAAGCAGTTTTGTTCTTTTATTAGGCCGTGGAGGTGGTGGAAGCAATTTCATGGGTAGAGGTGGAAATTATGTAAGCGGTGGAGGAAACTTTGGAAGAGGAGGAGGTGGTGGAGGATTTGGAAACCGAGGTAAGATGACCCCTCATTAGGTCTAGTTCTCAAGATGAAATCTGTAGTCACGGGGGCAAATAAAGGGTGTACTTGATTGACTCCCTGCAATGTGTTAGCTCCTGATCCTTTATGCCTTGTCTCGAAGATGGTTAGATAATCAAAAACTTGTTTTCTGGATATTTGCAGGTGGCTATGGTGGTGGCAGAGGTGGTTATGGCGGTGGTGGAGATGGATACAATGGATTTGGTGGTGATGGTAAGCATATGATTCTCCATACAATGCAGTTCATATTTAGATCTCAAGTCATTGAGATGTTGGCCTTACCTGTGCAACACCTTTTTAATGATGGATCCTGAGTTTTCCTAGTAGTTGCTTGTTTAGATGCTTTCATGACAGCCAAACTGAAACTGGCTCTCGGCCCAAACCCCTACACTCCTATTAAATATAAGGCTAGATTCCTCAAACATGAGGCAGGTGAACTTTTGCTGTTGTGACTTTGAGCCCAAATGGTGCAGGCTTATATCTACACAACTGTGTGGTGCAGGCTTATAGCTACACAACTGTGTGGTGCAGGCTTATAGCTACACAACTGTGTGGTGCAGGCTTATAGCTACACAACTGTGTGGTGCAGGCTTATAGCTACACAACTGTGTGGTGCAGGCTTATAGCTACACAACTGTGTGGTGCAGGCTTATAGCTACACAACTGCGCTCCTAGTCTGTTCTCTGCCCCAGATTCCTGTTTTGGCCCTTCAGATTCCACAACCACCTCCTGACCAGACACTGCTCTATTACTCCTTTATTCTAGTTTTGTATTTGGCCAGGAATAGCCTATTGTGGACTATGGCAGGATGGTGTACCATTTCCATTCATATGATCCCACTATGTATAAAACTGTACTGCATTTTATTTTGTTACATGCTTGATGCATCCTGTAAAGTTGTGCTGTTTTTATAAAGTTAACTTGTTGGACAAAAAATTGAGGCTTACCATTGTCACTTGATTAATGGCAAAATAGGAGTTTAGATAGCTAAAGTTGTACAATTGAGACTTCAGTGAACCCAGTGGTTTAATCCAGAAGAAGCTGTAAGACCACTAGGTGATTTGTTGCCCCCTTTTTTTTTTTTTTTTTTTTTGGTCCTTTCTCCTTTCAAAGAGCACGTGGATAACTTCCATTAATCCAGTGACCAGTCTCTCCCCCCAGCCCCTCCTTGCCTTGTTTAGTATCTTTTTGCATTTACTTCTGTATCTAGTAAAATATTAAAGGTGTCCTGTAGGGTATACAAATTTATACAAAGTAAAATCTCCAATTGAAACCTCACTAAAGAAGTAGTGGGTGTTCACCCTTACTTTCTAGACGGTTGCTTCACATTAGCTTTTTTCTGCCTTGTGAACCAGGTGGCGGCAGTTATGGTGGTGGCCCTGGTTATGGCGGAAGAGGTTACGGTGGTAGCCCAGGTTATGGCAACCAAGGTGGTGGATATGGCGGAGGCAGTGGTGGTGGATATGATGGCTACAATGAAGGCGGAAACTTTGGTGGTGGTGGTAAGTGGGCTTTCTTTAAATGTATCAAACAATTATAAATCTACAATATACATGCATCTAAGGGATAACTGCTAGTTACCTCTTGGAGTTATACAGAAATGTATAGATCTCTACAGTTAAATACAAGTTATGTGAATTATTTTTGGTGTCTTAATATTTTCTCTATTCTAGGTAACTATAATGACTTTGGCAACTATGGTGGCCAACAACAGTCTAGCTATGGTCCCATGAAGGGAGGAGGTGGCAGCTTCAGTGGAAGAAGCTCTGGAAGCGGCAGTGGCCCCTATGGTGGTGTGTAGTCTGAACCCGCTTTCCCATTATGTTGTGACTGTTTTGTTCTTGTGTAGATAAGTAACAGTTATTCCTGTAGGTGGCTATGGATCTGGTGGTGGTGGTGGTGGAGGAAGTGGCGGTGGACGCTGTGGAAGCAGAAGGTTTGGAGTCTGCATCTGAAAAAGGTAATGTGAAATGGTTGTCTTGTCTTGTGCTAATGAATCGCTTTGGCTGAAGAAGCATTTGAATAATAATCTTCTTGTCCTATATCATTCAACAGGCTACAGTTCTGAGCATGAGAGAGAGCGAGGAGTTGTCAGGAAAGCTGCAGGTTACTTTGAGACAGTCGTCCCAAATGCATTAGAGGAACTGTAAAAATCTGCCACAGAAGGAACGATGATCCATAGTCAGAAAAGTTACTGCAGCTTAAACAGGAAACCCTTCTTGTTCAGGACTGTCATAGCCACAGTTTGCAAAAAGTGCAGCTATTGATTAATGCAATGTAGTGTCAATTAGATGTACATTCCTGAGGTCTTTTATCTGTTGTAGCTTTGTCTTTTTCTTTTTCTTTTCATTACATCAGGTATATTGCCCTGTAAATTGTGGTAGTGGTACCAGGAATAAAAAATTAAGAAGATTTTAACTTTAAAAAAAAATCATGTAGTTCAGTGTTTCCTCGCTTAACAGGGCAAAAACTATTGCTCAACCCAAATAAACATGCTTTTTTTTTTTTCTTTATTCATGCGTTAATGTCAGATTATTAAACAAATCAGTAATGTACCAAAAGACATTCAATGGTGCAGGCTTAACACTAGAATCGATGATCTGGTGGCAGTGGTATTTGAAGTGTTAAAATAGCCTTTCACATGGCTTATGGTTAGATCATAAAGGAACACTTTAACATCACAAATACCAGTTGTTCACTTCCCAAGCTTCTAGGTTTCCAGTCTTCGTGCACAACGACCTACAGTCACCTACCCTTTTCTATAAATCTCAAATTTTAAAACCAGTATGTTGTGAAGTGACTATATGCTCTGTTACCAGCTGTAGTTTATTTGATGCTGTACCTAAAGTGGCACTACAGTAGATTTGATGATGAAAGAATGCAATGTGAACTGGGCTCATTTTTTTTTTTTGTGAACTTTTGAGTCATTTTTTTTTAATTCCTTGGTAAGGTTATATGAACGTTACAGTAATGGACAGATACTTTTATTTGTGTAAGTGAGCTCATTTGTATGTTAACCTTCTACACCAGCTTGAGACTTCTCCAATGTATGTTTTCTAATAAAACTGGCTTGTATCTGTAAGCTTGCCTCAATTATTTAGCACAGCACTCTTCCATTGAGGGCCAGCATATTCTCTGGACAACTGAAAGGCTGTTGTGCTCTTTGGGACACTTTATCTGTGTAGTCAAGCTACCAAACAGGTTGTTTGAAGCCTACGTGCCACCATAAATAACAGCTTTTGCAGAAGTGACATGCATATAGTGATCTGTAACCAACATTTTGCTTATGTCGAATTTTTCTTATGGCAGCCCACACATGCCTTATGCAGACACAATGCAGTGTTTGCAAAGCAGTTCAAGGAGGACACAGTTAAGGCCCCTTTTGTGTTAAGATAATCCTTTGCCTTCACTGGAACTCTTGCTATGAAGTGAACACATGGGGCCACATGTATGAAAACTGTCTAGGTCTAAAACTCACTTTGCCCATAGCAACCATTCATTTCATATAGTGCTCAGGAGAAATGAAAAGGGCGCTCTGGTTGCAATGGACATCAAAGTGAATTTTAGACTTAGACAGACTTCATACATGTGGCCCATGGTTTCTGTGATTATCTAATGTCCAAGTTATATGCTCTTTTTTTTTTTCCTAGGAGATTGTGGTTTACAATTTGCTGTGGACTGATAGAATTTTTTTTCTTCTCCAAGCAATGCAACCTCTGCCTCAATTGCTCTTATTTTTGGTGGTGCTGCTTTCAAGATGCCTTAATGGTAGCATTCAATCAGTACGTTGTGGAAAGCTTATAGATGAGTATTTTTGGACAAGTACAAAACCTTAAAGGCGCTCTTGCCATTCTGTAAAGTCGCTGCGAGCCAGATTCAGAACAGGGGATGGCCGCACTTGCATACTTTCATTATACACATAGCTGAGCGGCCATCTCCCCATTCTCTTTGGCCAGTTCATAGCTTGCTGCGAGCTAGTTCCAGAAGACTTTGCCAAATGTCAAAACCCTTTTAACTTAACACCGGTTTCTCAAACATTCGTGCAGCTTTAATAAAAATCTGAGGACCTGTCAGCTCTCCTACTGGCTGCTTAAATTCCCTATAAAAGTGACTCGGTACCCAGTTTACAATTCAGTTTGTGTTCAGGAGTACAATAACCCGTTTTAAGACAGATTTAAACTACTTCAGTCTCCAGACCCATCTTTAGTTCATTAGAAGTTGCTTGTAGATGACATAACTTTCCTTAGCTGCAGCTAAATACAGGATTTCTGGCTGATGCACTATCTGTTAGGTCACATGACCTGCACTCTGCTTTGGTTGGCTTAAGGACATGGTTTTCAATGTGGACAGGAAGTCTCTGTTCATTCTTGGTGTTTCACTGCTGGGTCACACAACCATCTTGTCCGTCTCGGCAATCCAGTGCAGGTCAGCAGTGAGAAATCCTGTATTCAAGTGCAGGTAAGCAAATTACTGGGCGTACTGTGTAACTATAGCAGATTTCAAATGAACTAAAGGGTAAAAAAAAAATCAGTGGTCCTAAAACAGATTTGTTGTCCTAACACAGCATTATCTGACCTGTCCGCTGTATTATCAGTTATTGTGGATATGCAATCGACTCTTCTAAGGCTACATAAACACTTTAACTTTGGGTTTTGTACCCACATGTTACAGGGCCCTAACAATGACTCCTGCAGGTATGCCTTAGTTATGACCTAGAGTTCGGAAAGTTAGAAGTTCTTCAATTTTCTCTTTCTTGTGGTTGACTGGATAGAAAAAGCACAAAATACCTTATTACAGGTTTCTGATTAGAGCTGGGTTGACATGTCTGGCCATCTAACATGGTTTTGCAGCGTCTGAAATTATTGCATTCAGGGTCTTTCAAGTGCTGCTATGCCAATTTTTGCCAAGCTGGCTTATGTGGGTGCAAGTCTTCCCACTAATCAGCTTTGAGACACCAGATATGCAAGCTTTGAACCCATCATTCTGCTTGTTGCTGTCCAGTTTGGCACTGACTAACTGAACCTGCACTTTGGGCCCTCTAGAAAAGATCAGGCATGTCTGTACACAACATGGGTAGTCTATTTCCATTGGCAGTATAAAAATCACTTCCTCTGTGATGGTGCTGAAGGGCATTGAACATGCTTTTTGGTTTTCTAACAGATTATATTTGCCAAATGGGGGTCACTACAGTATGGTCACCATGCAGTCGGCTTATTTGAAGAAATCCTGTTAAAAGATCCAAATTCCAAATTACATGATTGGTGAAGTATGACTTATTTTTGGAGGTTGATAAAGGGTTGTTTCATGACTTATTCATGCTTGTTGGTCTGTCGTGATACGAGTAAGAATAGAAGGAAAAACCTCACCTCCCAGACGTTGCCATTCATCCTGGCTGACGCACAGAACGGTCATTCACATGACTGCTCCAGCAAAGTGCAGGCCATGGAGGTCACATAAGCGATGATTGTTCTGTGCTTCAGCCGGGGTGAACAGGAATGTCTGTCCAGGAGGTAAGTAGGAGGTTTATCTTCTATATTTACTCCTGCTGCAACGGACCAACAAGCATGAATAGGTTATGGAACACCCCTTTAAGGTCAAGTAATTCAAACTTGGTATCTTATTTACTACTTATTCTGAGTTATGGAGTACAGTGGGAAAGTCTTTATACCAGTAGCTAAGAATTGAGTGCACATTGATTGGTAACAGGCCACTGTTTTTCTTCCCAGATTAAGCAGGATGTGAATAAATTGAAAGTTTGATCGTCTGCACTTTGCAACATGCTACCTGCAGACCAGATAGCATGCTCAGTGTGACCAGTTCCTTTTTAGTTACAATTTACAAAAAAATTTTGATTGTAGTTTAAGTGTTAAAATTTCAAACAAGTGCATTTATAACCGATATATATTTAGGGTGAAAGCAGTGTGACTAAGAACTGGTGGTGACCACATGGTTTTGTTGAGAAAACGGTTTATCCACAATTGTGTGGCCATTAGTCTATTTGGAAACCCTGCCCACGTTGCATTGCTGTGGTTTTTAGTTGCATGTGACCAGCTTCATGTGGCTTTGACCCTACTATTTTAATGGACTCTCCTCCCCCACCTAAAAGGGCAGACAGTGAATCTCCAGAAGTGGAGTTGTGGATAATTTTGAGAACTTGATAAATGGATTCACAAAGTATTCCAGCAGGTACTGATAGGCAATTTCAGCAATTTCCAATCATTAGTTTTTAGCTTTTCTGCCTTGTTTAAAAAATTGTCTTGCAGTTCTGTGTAGGTTTGTATCTTCTGAGCCTTCACACACCAACTTAAAGGTCATAGGTTCTGACCACAAGCTACTGAGACATGCTGACTCCAGCACTGTGTCCCTTAGGCCATGTCTACACAGCACTGGTTTTTCATCAGATTTATGGCGAATTCGGTATTTAGAATACGCCGAAAAGCCAACTAACCAGTGCTGTGCAGACCGCAATAGAAGATCTGTGCTGTAGTCTACACAGCATGGATTTTCTACTGTGGGTTTTCTAAACCACTGGCCTTACGGAGGAAGATAGAACATGTTCTGCTGGTTTTCTTATAGCCTCAATATACGGGGCAGACGGGAAATCTGAACGAATGGTTTTTACCGCAAAAAACACTGTACCACAATAAAATGCCATCTGATTTTTTTTTTGGGGGGGGGTGCCATTTTCATATTGCTGTGTAGTTAAGCCATGTTCACACAGCTTATTTGGGCACGTATTTCAGCCCGTAATTCGCAGTGTACTGAAATGCGGCTCAGGCATTACAGTAATCCACAGTTCTCCGAGAACTATGGATTACGTCTTCTCTCCCCGCTCGGCAAATCCGCCGCGGGGGAGAAAGTGACATCATTTACTAGCGGCAAATACGTGCCGCTAGTAATGAGTCTATGCGCCGGCCGCCGTCCACATGGTGTAATTGCAGGACGTAATTAACGCCCCACAATTAAGCCGTGTGAACATGGCCTTATTCTGTAAGATCGTTTCAGAGCATTTCATGTTCGTCTGAAAGCTTGCAGTCTGTTCTCACGTTCAGTTTCTACATGAGCAGGTTAGCCCTGCCCACCGGCCATTGATTAGCCTATTATGAATAGGTTGAAACCTGGGAATAATTAGCAAGTGGGTGGGGTTAGCCATGGTGGGGCCTAACACCTGCTCGTGAATATGCTGCACTTCTCTCTGGCAGAACAGGCTGCAAACTTAGATTTGAGCAGTGAATGCTCAAACTACTGTATGTTACCGAATAAGGGAGCGCTGAAAACATGTCTGTCAATAGCTTGTGCTGTTCTCGGCAAGGGGAGCACAAGCTGTGACTGGTTGCTTTATAGCCATATTCATATTTGATGTAAACTTCCCTCTGGGAGATGTGCAAGATTTCAATGGATCCATAAGTGCTTAAAGGGCACCTCATTTCTGCTACTGCCTGGACAGTGTGGAATAGCCACAGGCTTCCTTGATGCAGTAAAGCGTGTTTTGTTCTAGACCACCATGATAGTTTCAGAGTATATACCTTGAAATAGAGCCAGACGTGGGGCGAAGTGCATTAGTCTGGTTTGCAGCTTGATCCTGCCCTGCCTTAGTGCTGGGCCTCTACTGTTCACATACTGGAAGAGACCATCGGTTGAGCTGAGCGCAGTAACGGGCTGCACATCGGGCTCCTCACACAGTAATGCCTCGCTCTAGTTTGAAATATTTTTTCTCTGAATCTTCACGGCAGTCCAGAGTTGCACTTTACTGCAATGTAGACACCTGTGGCTATTTTTATGCTGCCCATAGTTCAGATTGCTGACCAGTTCCAAGTTAAGTGTTATCTTCTGACAGAAATGTGTAACATGGTTTATACTGCATTGAGTCCTACTCTATGCTAGCTCAATATGTAGAGCCTCGATTTACTAAAGTGCAGGGTTTTAAATTCTTAAGAGCTCAAATGAGTTGCGGTTTAGACTTTAAGGGCTTGTTCAAACGGCGTGTGTGCTCCATGGTTGGAGCATCCAAAAACGCTTTGGCAATCAGATCCCAACATGTTGTCAACGCGCAGCGTGTTGGATGCAGCAGGATCGCACCCTATAGTTTATAATAGGGCTCCAAGAATTGACATGTCAGTTCTTGGAACGGATGCAGAAGACGCAGTGAGACACGCATCTGTGATCACTCGTCTGAACGCCGATGCGTGTTTTATATTAAATCTATTTTAGATGCATGTTTGGGGTCTGACAGATGGATCCAAACACATCTAAAAGCGTATGTTCACACAGACCCAACACACCATGTGAACATACACTAACAAAGTTACAAGAGAGAAACTGGGAGGAGTGCTTACAAATGTTATCCAATTGCACTTTAGTAAATCTAGGTCAAATGTTTGAGACTCCGTGTTTTCTGGGCTTAAATATTGATAGTCTATCGTTGGGCTGGGCATCCACTTGATTGTGGTCTGATCTGTACTAAGCAGCATGAAAGGCTACAGCTCACCTATGAGCGCTATGTTCCCTATAGAAACAGTTGCTCCTCTGTACTTGTAGTTGCTTCAGCTTACTCCCACTGAAATCGATAGGACTGAGCTGCAGTACCAGGTACCTCTTCCAGTCAACTGTCTCTCCCACACCAGTTGGCTATTGATTGTCTAGCCCAACGATGGCCTATCCTATTTAAGTCCTGGAAAACCCCTTTAAGGTATCTAGATATGATGGTGTTCCTTGTTGACTAGCTCAAACATTAAAGAGGTCGCTATTTTAATTAGTTCACTGTTTGGAGTTAAGCGTTCATTATCTTATGTACTAGAAAATTCTAAGCTGTCCTGCCTTATAGACCAGTGGATTACTTGAGACCTTTCTAGCACATCTATCGCCTTTACGGTATGGACTCAGTCAGCCTTATTAAAGGAGTTACAGCAGGAGCAAGATCTGGAAGTTTCCAAGAAGTGAATGCAGGATTTACTATGCTGATAGTGAGGAGCTTCCCCAAGACTAGTTACAGCTGAAATAACGAAGACAGTCTAGCAAGAGTTCAACAACTTTTGGAGCCTACTAGAATGATAGCTACTACAGGTGTGACAAAAAGCCAATAGGTCTAGCAGTGAGACCTGAAAGCAAGGGCCATAAGAATAGGTAAGGTGTGCTTTTATTCTCTTCCCTATAGACTGCGGCTCGTATTATTAAGTTGTAATAACGGTCATTTTGCTTCGCAGGAAGTGTCTACTGGTTGGAACAAGATAGATGGTTTCGCTGAGTCTTCGCTCTGTTATAAATGGGCAAGTATTTGTAAACTGTTAACCTTCTGTTTTCTCAACATTCATGTGCAGTAGGTGCTAGTAGCCGTCAATCACTGCATGTGGGTGGCATAAGCATTGCTTTCACTCCTATCAGTCTTTTCTTTGCTTATCTAGAGATCCTGCTCAGGATCGTAGATCTATAGATCAGAACTCAACGTCTTTTATTACATCCTGCTCTCCGATAGGGCAGCAAAAATCACCTGGCAGGTTCATTTTAACACTGAAAGATTTTCTAGGTCCCACCTTGCTTCTAATAAAGCAAAAGTTTCAAGCTCACCACTCAAATTCACATGTGTATAGGATTAAGGCTCCAGCTCTGCCTGCAGGTTCGTCTCTGCCCAGAATCCTGGCCTCCAGTCTCGGCTCCATGCAATAGACGCCAAACGGTAATGGATCCAGCGATGACGATGTAACCAAGGCTTCTTTTATTAATACATATATGGGAGGGTACAGACATTGACACGTTTCGGGCACAAACGAGCGCCCTTGCTCACAATATCGTGAGCAAGGGCGCTCGTTTGTGCCCGAAACGCGTCGATGTCTGTACCCTCCCATATATGTATTAATAAAAGAAGCCTTGGTTACATCGTCATCGCTGGATCCATTACCGTTTGTTAGGTCCCACCTTGTACATTATAACATTACCAGTTTTGTCCACTCTATTCACGTGATGGTCAGGACTGGTCAAATCAGTAGCTAGATAACTAGCAATTTGCCACTAGCTTTTGGCTTTACAAGTATCCTATGACTAAGCGAATTGCTGGCCAAGTAATCATTCTTGGGTTGACTGCTATTGCTATAGATAAAAAGGCAAGTGTGTATGTAATGGTAATCCCATGTTTTAGATGGGTACAAGTGGAGATTCTGCATAATAAAATACCTGCGTTCTGGTTAAAATGAGCACAAGTTTATTTTTCCACCATCCTACAATATTATCTTTCTGTTCTAGGTATACTAAATATGCTTTATACCTGGAAACCTCTCCTGATCCTATAGAGGAGCACCTGGATCTCCAGATGAATGCTGTAGGGAGTCTAGAAGGTCAGTTACCTCTGCTAAAAATGAACAGATGTACATCATGCACCTACAGTAGTCTATTTTTGTCTTGTTTCTTATACATCTTAGTAAATATTGGTATGATCAAAATGTAACCCTGCTTTCTGCCCATAACTAAATCCACTGTTGCATCTGCATGGGCAAGGCTACATTCTTCCTGTAGTTATTTGGTCTGTACTTAGAATTTACATAGAACAGAATGAAAAGCAAGCGCAGACTTTCGGGGGTCTGTTCCTGAGATGCAGATCACAGTTTGATGGCATAGCCTATTGTGACGTCATCACCTCTAACTAAAATTTCAGTAGGCTTTATTAAAATTGGTTGCTTTTGTATTCATTAAAATGTACATGTGATATGCTAGACCAACAATACAAATAAGAAAAATGTAGTTTGGATCCTAGGTTTTACTGTAGTGACTCCTATTGTGTCTTCCTTAAGGATTCACACTTTATGTATAGTACTGGGGAGGGAGGCATGCAGAATTTGCTTTCTGTGAACTCAAACTTTAGTTTTATAATACAAGTATATTTGTTAAAGAATTTTAAAGCCCCTACTTTAATACCCAATGTTGCTAATATTGTATATGTAGGCAGAGATCTTTTTGCTGGGTCTGTGCAGCACATAGTGTCAGTGTTAAACTTTTTAATCAGTGTATTGTCAAATCTGTTTCACCTACAGGTCTAAAACTGAATTTGAAGAGGAGAAAAGAAGAAACCTTTGTTTTTTTTTGTTTTCCTCCCTCTCCCCCCCCCCCCCCTCCTACCCCCAAAACTGTGAAATTGAAAATAAAGTTTGATATATTTGATATAAACAATGTCGTGGTTTGTTTCTCCCCTTTTTCTCTTGCCTGTTAAGCTATGTCTAAACAGTAATGTTAAAATCTGACGGCATTTTAACATCACTGTACCGCACCACCAGTTATTGTGCTAAAAAACCCTGTCAGATTTCCCACATCAGTACATTGGGGCTATAGGAGTCATGCATAATACATATGTTGTATATTCAGCAGTTTAGGAAACATCAGTAAAAAAAAAAAAATCCATGCTGTGGAGACTACAGCACAGACTTTCTATTGAGGTCTACAAAACACTAGGTTTGGTCTGATTCAAAATACTGAATCCACCAAAAATCCGACCAAAAACCTGTGCAGTGTAGACATAGCCTTGTAGTTATCAACTTCGCCTTATCGACAAATCAATGGTAGAACATGGCTGTGGTATGAATGTGCTGCCGTGTGTAATACATGCATACTTACATAACCAGACTACTGTGGCTACATATCCTAGCCTGACCATAGGTCTGATCAGAAGAACTTGCAGTGCTGTGATCAGACCTATGGATGGGCCAGGATTTGCATCAGTAAGATAGGTGGATAAGAACACATATACACGAACACATGCTCATGTGAAAATTGCATGGTAACTCATACTGCAGTTGGGGTTGCAATGTTGCCAAGCCAGAAACACCAGTAACCGGTTAAGACACTGCTGATTTTATAAAATACTCTTCCTGTATCTGTAGCCTTGAGGTTCTCTAATTTTAGGCAGGGTTCACATAGCACAGGCTGTACAAAAGAAATTCAATAGCAACTTTATCAATCTAAGGCTATGTCTACACAGCAATGTGCCCCATAGACCGCAGTAGAAAATTAGAGCTGTAGTCTACACAGCACGTATTTTCTATTGTCAGATTTTGAAACCATTGGAATACAGAACATGTTCTGTCTTCCAGCCGATTTCAGTACACTTCTATGTACAGGGGTGGCCAAAAACTCATGTGCGTACCCGTGCCAAAAATTGCAGTAAGCGATATTAAAATGTCTGGTTTTTAACTTATACCAAGCTTAGGCCATTTCTGTACGGCAGAACAAGTGGGTTTTTAGAGACCAACTAATCTACAATGTATAATTTGTCACCTTATCAAGTCTTAAAGGGGTTTAATCGTTTCACCATTTGGCAGCCGTTTATGCTGGTTGCTAAGCAGAGCTTGTAAAATAGAGGGCTGTATCTTCTCTGCAGACACCATACAATGTGCATGTTCATTCTGTGTGAGCTGGGGGAAGGGAGAGGTTCTCTGCTGTCTTTGGAAGTGAAAAGCAAAGTACCTTGATAGTGTAGATCTACATTTCTCGCTCTGTACATACTTTGTCATTAGAATGGGCATTTGACATTCAGGACTCTGGGAAAGATGGGTTATTTTTTTAATTTGGTCTCACACAGTGATATATCCTGCAGATTACATCTGATCTCTACAGCTCTGCAGAACAAAACTATATGCTTTATCTGTTTGTTTACATGGGACTGCACATAAACTCTGCTGTCATTGAATGTCAAACCGCTCACTACATCCTCTCATCCATGCACACGTCCCCCTGTACGCTCCCGTCCACAACCTGTTCCCTGCATCACCGTCAGATGCGTGTTCCCGATCATGACCGGGGCGGGAGCTGGGCGTAACCCGACCGGAGCTCAAACTTCGTTACCAAGCACTAATCAAACAGCCCGTTCTCTTAAACCATAACACTTTGCTAATGGTAACCAAGGACATACGTGCTTACATTTCTGGTTCCCTTATTTTAGACTCTGATATTTGTAGTGAGAAAACCCCTTTCATGCCACGTTTAGATGTCACATGATGTGAGCAGGGACTTACTGTCTTAACACCAAAAAAACACTGTTTACATTTACTTCATGTTTAACTTTAACCTCTTCCTGACATTGGACGTATCCATACACCCTAGCGGGGAGTGCATTCTTGCGAATGGACGTATGGGTACATCCTGGTGCTCATGCTGGCTTACAAGCGAGCCCCGCACGATCGTGACATGAGACCAGCGGTAAATTACTGCTGGCCTCATGCCACATCACCCATGGCTGGAGTGAGCTCTGCCCATGGGTGTTTAACCCCTTAGCTCCGATCTTTTAAGATAGAGCTAAGTCGCAAGCACGAGCAGGGAGCTCCGGCTCCCATAGCAGCTGCCACACTATCTATTTAAAAAAAAAAAAAAATTAGATTTTTGTTTATCCCGCAGCACATAAAATAGAATAAAGAGCGATCAAACACCCATATAAACACCGAAGTGGTACCAATTAAAACGTCGGTTCATCACGCAAAAAAGTCCTTACAGTTCTGTATACAGAAAGATAAGTGTTATGGCTATCAGAAGATGGCGATGTATAAATATTATTTTATACAAACGTTTTTTTTTTTCTTTTAAAGCGCTTCAACATAAATACTATAAATTGAGCATCACCGTAATCTTATCGACCCACAGAATAAAACGAACGTGTCAGATACTGCACGGTGAGCGCTGATGAACACTACTAGAATTGCAGCATTGTCTTCACCCTGCCTTCCAAAAAACTGATTTAAAAGCGATCAAATCCTTGTTCCCTCAAAAATGATACCAATAAAAAACGTCAACTCATCCCGCAAAAAACAAGCCCCTACACAGCTCCGTAAACAGAAAAATAAAGTTATGGCTCTCAGACTATGGCGATGCAAAAACATCCTTTTTGAATTAGTGTTTTTGTGTAAAAGCCGTAAGACATAAAACAATACAAATTGGGTATCGCTGTAATCGTATCGACCTGCTGAGTAAAGCTAGCATTATACTTATACCATGTGGTGACCGCTGTAAAAAATAAAAATAAACACTACCAGGATTGCTGTATTTTGTTAAAAACTCACAAAAACCTTAATAAAAAGTGATCAAAGCGTCATATGAACCCCTTAATGTTTGTTGGTACAATAAAAACATCAATTCATCCCACAAAAAAACAAGCTCCTACACAGCTATGCACACAGCAAAATAAGTTATGGCTGTTAGAATAGGACAACATAAAAATGCATTTTTTTTTATAGACCTATTTTTATTGTGTAAAAGTAATAAAACATAAACTATATAAAATTTATATCATTGCAATTGTACCGATCCCCATAGTAAAGTTACCCTGTCATTTACACTGCACAGTGAACGCTGTAAAATTTAACCCCTTAAGCCGAACGCCTGAAAAGTAATGACCAGAACATTTTTTTAGTTTTGGCCTCCTTGCATTTAAACAGTTGTAACTTTTTTATTTTTTCAATGACGCAGTTGGATGAGGCCTCGTTTTAAATTTAAGACAAGTTGTACTGTATAAGGGAATAGTTTAAGTACACTTATAAATAATTTCAGTATTTTTTTTTTATTTTTTTTCCCAAAAATTTTTTTGTGTTCATTTTTTTTACACCCTTAACATTTCACACTTAATAACTTGTTAGATTAAATTTTACAGGTTTTTTACGGTCGTGTGATACCAATATGTGAAGGTTTTTTTGTGCGTGTAATTTATGTACAATTATTTTTTATTAAATATTTAGTTTTTTGTTATTATTTATTTTTTTGATTCTTTTTTTTACACTTTTTATGTTTTTTTTTTACTTTTTTTTTTAATCCCATGAAGGAATAACTGTTTAACATTTTTTTTAAAAAATTTTTTTTCACTTAGTAATGTATTAGCATATTCATATATGCTAATACCCTGCTAATCCCGTGTCAGTCTGACACAGGCAGTGAAATTAGGACAGCACACAGTGCGTCCTAATCACTGGCTTGATACACAGACAAATCTGGGGCCACGCTAGGTACCCAAGCGACTGTGCAGCCGTCCCCGGGGTCTGTCGGGTCACCGGGGGGTTCCGATCACCCACAGAGCAGGGGATCCCTTTGATTGCGCTGCGGTAAAAGCACCGCCGCAATCAAAGGGTTAAAGCATCGGTTGCGGAGGTTTCCTCCGCTCCCCGATGCCTGCAGGACATGCTCTGGGATCTGGGGCGTGTAGTACAGCCCCGATCCCAGCGCAGCTGCGGCACCGGGCGCCGCAAACCCCGATTTCTGCAGCGACTCAAAAGACGTCGCTGCAGACGAACGACCCGCACCGGCCGCCGTCAAAAGACGGTGCGCGGTCTTATGGTGTTAAATCCCAAAAGTCCAAGTTGTGCCGATCCCCTAAAAACCCGCCACACACACATACACGACACAAATTACAACACACACACACACAACCACCACACACACACACACACATTTTCAGGGCCCACCGCTACAAAAAACTGGAACACCTTGGCACCCAAAGGGCACAATACACCCCTAGATGAGATAAAGGATGGGTGTTGAAGCCAAAATGGGGTGACTTCTGGAAGGTTTCACCTGTAAAAGTACTGTGGGGGCTTTGCAAATGCGACATGGCACCCACCAAAATCTGCTTTCAAATAGCGCTCCCTCCCTTGTACGCCCTGTCATGCAACCAAACAATTATTTACACCCATATGTAGGGTATTGCCGAAATGGAAGAAAAGCGTAACAAAATTTGGGGGGCTTTTTTTCCCCAGGATCCTTTGTAAAAATTCTACATTTTCAGCTAAAATTGCAGATTGTCGGAAAAAAAAATTTCATTTTCACAGCCTAATGCTAAAAAAATTTGTGAAACACCTGTGAGGTCAATAAATTCATTATACCCCTGGATAACCTCTTAAGGGGTTTAGTTTCCAATATGGGGTCTTTTTAGAGGCGTTTATTAAGTTTTAGCAACTTAGGGCGTCCACAAACCTGAAATGCCGCCTAAATGAAATCGTAATGAAAATGAGACCCCAGAGTCCAGTAGGTGCTCCTCCTACTCAGGGGCTTGTGGTTGAGCCAAATAGCGCACCAGGGCCACATATGGGATATCTATGAAAACATCGAAACCTGTGAAATTAAATGTAAGTTGCATGTCCCTGGTCACATCTACCGTTTTCTTGTGAATAATGGATAAAAAAAATTAAAATCTGCAAAAAAGTGAAATTTTGAAATTTCACCTCCATGTTGCTTTAATCCCTGTGAAACATCTAATGGGTTAATAAACTTCCTAAATGCTGTTTTGAATACTTGAAGGGGTGTAGTTTCTTAGATGAAGCCATTTATGGGGTTATCTAACATACAGGCCAATCAAAGCCATGACAGAACTGGACTGGTCCCTAAAACAAATGTATGGATATTGCAAATTTTCTTGAAAAAATGAAAATTACTACTAAATTTCTACGCCCCCTAATGTAAAAAAAAAAAATGTAAAAAATGGCAACCTACAGTAGGCATATGGTTGATGCTAGTTATAAACTATTTTGAGTGGAATAACTATCTTACATGCAGAAATTTTTGAAGTTTGAAAATGGTAAATTTTTCACAATACTTTGTTATTTTTCACAAATAAACTTTTTTGGACCAACATTTCTTACTAAGTTAAAGCACAATGTGTCACGAGAAAACAATCTCTGAATCACATGGATAGGTAAAAGTGTCAAAAAGTTATTCTCACATAAAGTGATACATGTCAGATTTAAAAATGGGGCTCTGTCAGAGAGGCCAAAACTGGCTCTGGCGGTAAGGGGTTTAATTTAAACAATATAAAAGACGGAAACTAAGGCAAAAGGAACTAATCAGAGGTGCATAATATGAACACGATGCTCATTGAGATCTGAGATTAGAGAAGGGGAAGCCATAAAAATAGTTTAATGGTGCTCTGTGGTCAAGTAAATACCAAAAGGGTACAGTACAGAAGTAAGGAAGGCTCCTGGGACAGCTGATCATAAATTAATATTGCAACACATCTCCAAAAAGCAAAGGAGGTTGAAAACAGAAAAGGTATTGATATAGAGGTGGGAGAGAGTCCTTGAGGGTGGACTTAACTCAGGGACCGAAAGAACAAACAACATACTTTAGAGTCAGGAGAAATATATGTATGCAGAAATAGCGAAGGGGAACCCCCCACCACCACTCCCCCTCCCCAAAAGTCCAAGAATTTATTACGTATTGAAGTTGCAAAATGTCGGAGAGAACTGGAATTACATAAAGCAGTTTCATGTTTATTATGCTTCAAAATCCAAAACAAGTTTTTTTTTTTTTTTGTTTTTAAATGACCGGGAGCCATAGCTAATAGATCCTGAACTAGTGGGTGTATGTGCTGTCAAACACCCCTCATTGCTTTAAGGAGTGTTTTGGGAGTTCGTTGGTCAATCAGGGCATGAATAAAAATACTTGCCTCCTGGATGCTCCCGGGTTAGACTCCGCTGTCGGTCCATACATTCTGGAAGTAGCAGTAAACCGCTCATGTGGCTGGTGCGCTGTAATTTGCTGCATCTGTCACATGAACAAAAAACGTTCGCTGCTTCAGTGGGGATGAACAGACCAGTGCTTGGACTGAACGAGAATGTCCAGGAGGCAAGTAGGAGTCTTACCTGTTAATTTGTGCCATGCTCCAGCAAGCTTTCTTAAAGGGGTTGTCTCACTACAAGGATTGCCTTTTATGTTAAAGATCTTGCAAAAACAAGTCACTTTGCAATATATGTCGATTAACAGTGTGCTACCTTTCCTGAGATATCCCCTCTTGTATGGGCTGTATTAGCTCCTCAGGTCGCTATAGCTAAAGACCTGTTCAATCTTTCATGATAGGCTGCCAGCACTGGTTGCTATAGCTACAGACCTGGCTTGTACTGCAGCCTAGTAGAAGCCAGTAAACACGCCCCTAAATTCCAAATAAAACCAAGAAAACAGGACTGAGGTGAGATGAATCAATGTAGTGAGACAACCCCTTTAACTCCCAGGACACCCCTTTAAGATCATTGTATTACACTGCTGTAGATGACATTAATATGTAATGGCTGCTTATGGTGGAAGTCAGCTGTGCATTTGTACCAGGGTGACAGTAGTACATGTGACTAAAAGAAATTGCCTTGGAGGACCTGGTAGCTCTTATGGCCTCTAAAATCTTAAATGCTGCTTCTACAAATTACTTTTGGAAATATATGGATTGACACCTGGATGCTGCCATTAGCAGGTGTCCCTATTCACTTACTGAGGGAGCACTGATCAGACTGCATGCAAGGTTGTTGGGAAGTGCAGCATTGATAGGGGTAGCGGTAACATCCATTAATCCATGTAATCCATGCTACATGGACTGTATCACTAGTGCAACTAGCAGAATTTCCTGTAAATAAATGTTAACTGTTACATACAGACCTTCACAGGAAGAGAGACCAACTCTCATCACACAGTTACTACAAAGTTAATAGTTCAGCCTCCTCGACTGCTTTCTTATCTTCTCAGCAGGCAGAGTTTGTACTGTATCTGTCCATAAAATGCTGCCCTACGGTCAATATACACTCTGCACCCCATCTTGAAAGGAAAAAAAACAGAAATGTAGTTATTTTTGCAAATTTATTAAAGAAAAACTGAAATATCACATGTTTTTAAGTATTCAGACCCTTTGCCCAGTATTGAGTAGAAGCCTCTTTTGAGCTAGTACAACCATGAGTCTTCTTGGGAATGATGCAACAAGTTTTTCATTGTCATTGTCTTGTTGGAAGATGAACCTTCGGCCCAGTCTAAGGTCCAGAGCATCTGGAAGAGGTTTTCATCCAGGAGATCTTTGTACTTGGCCGCATTCATCTTTCCTTCAATTGCAACCAGTCGTTCTGTCCCTGAAACTGAAAAACGCCCCCATAGCATGATGCTGCCACCACCACCATGTTTCACTGTTGGGATTGTATTGGGCAGGTGATGAGCAGGGCCTGGTTTTCTCCAACGCTTACAATTAACACCAAAACGTTCAATCTTCATCAGACCAGATAATCTTATTTCTCATAGTCTGGGATCCTTCATGGGTTTTTTTGCGAACTACATGCAGCTTTCATATGTCTTGCTGAGGAGAGACTTCCGTCGGCTGCACTCTACCATAAAGCCCCGACTGGTGGAGGCTGCAGTGATGGTTGACTTTGTGGAACTTTCTCCCATCTTCCTACTGCATCTCTGGAGCTCAGCCACAGTGATCTTGGAGTTCTTCTTTACCACTCTCACCAAGGCTCTTCTCCCACAATTGCTTAGTTTTGCTGGACGGCCAGGTCGAGGAAGAGTAGCGGTCGTCCCAAACTTTTCCATTTAAGGATTATGGAGGCCACTGTGCTCTTAGGAACCTTGAGTGCTGCAGAAATTCTTTTGTAACCTTGGCCCTAATTCTGTCTCTGAGCTCCTTGGGCAGTTCCTTAGACCTCATTATTCTCATGTGCTTTGATATGCACTGTGAGGTCTCATAGACAGGTGTGTGCCTTTCCTAATCAAGTCCAATCAGTTTAATTACACACAGCTGGACTCCAATGAAGGAGTAGAATCATCTCAAGGAGGATCAGAAGGAAATGGACAGCATGTGAGTTAAATATCAGTGTCACAGCAAAGGGTCTGAATACTTACAATCATGTGATATTTCAGTTTTTATTTTATTGTTTAAGTTTGCAAAAATATCTACGTTTCTGTTTTTTTTTCTTTCAAGATGGGGAGCAGGGTGCACATTTCAATAAATGAACTTTTTTGATCTTACCAAATGGTTGCAATGAAACAGAGTGAAAAATTTAAGGGGATCTGAATACTTTCTGTACCCACTGTAACTGGATCTCTCTCTCACAGTGAAAGTACCTTAA
Source organism: Phyllomedusa bahiana (assembly GCA_025379985.1). Classification (NCBI taxonomy): domain Eukaryota; kingdom Metazoa; phylum Chordata; class Amphibia; order Anura; family Hylidae; genus Phyllomedusa; species Phyllomedusa bahiana. The sequence continues at coordinate 44,500 of JAODAL010009010.1, forward strand.
CTGATAGAGAACTCTGCTCTCAAGAACAGGAAAACCTGAAAAAAAGAGCACCGCCTCCATGGTTTTCCTGTGCTTCTGTGGATTTCCATACACATTCCAATATCAGTAGCACACTATCAACTAAAGAAACTATCAAAGGGGACATAGGAATGTTTGAAAAAGCATTTCTGCTATCTAGGATACATGAAAAATTTTGAGGTTCTTCGTTCACATTTTTTATCAAAACTGCTTAAGCCCATCCCCGAAACTTCAATGGGACCTCAAATGCAGGTGGTCCTACACTATTGTTACCTCTCTTTTGGGGCCTGTTCAGACCTCCATACTTCAGGAAGTGAAGGCACCAGCTTCTAAGTACACTGCATTGATTTAAAAACCTGTGAAGGTGGGTGGAGTGCAGAAAACCAAATTGGAGGCAGCCACTCCTCAGTATACAAGCTAGAAACAATATATGGTTTTGCACATCAGAAAAACCATTTTGAAAAAAAATGAGCATAGGTGCACACTGGTGTGGCAGCAACATACATACACATTCAAAAAACGGTAGCACACTATCAACTAAAAAACTATCAAAAGGCACATAGGAATTTTTGAAAAAGCATTTCTGCTATCTAGGATACATGAAAAATGTGTCCCCTTTGATAGTTTCTTTAGTTGATAGTGTGCTACTGATATCGGAATGTGTATGTATATTGCTGCACCCATGCTCATTTTTTTTTCAAAAGGTTTTTTTTGATGTGCAAAACCATATATTGTTTCTAGTCTGTGGAGTTACATGACGCTGTTTCGGAGCACCTTTATGCCAAGGTTTCCCTCTACCTCGCCAGCATCATTGTGTATTGTGTTGTGGGATCCTTATGCTACTGTAATCTGCAGTTCTGCCATTTTCAGGCCTCCACACCTGCAGACCTGGATCTTTTCCCCATGTGGAGTACAGGCATCTAAGACTAGTCACAAGATCTGCTAGCTGTAGGTGCGTCCTTGCACAATGTTCTGTAGCTTGAATCTTGGCTGGAGCTGTTGGGGTAGTAAACAAATGGAGCATCTTGGTGTCGCTTGCTGTAATGAAAAAAACAGAAGTAGGGAACAGTACATGCAAAAATTGGATGCAGGGAAGGAGGATACCAGAAGTTAAGGTTTTATTAAACATCTGACACTGCAATTTTTTGGGGATCCCAGCTCCAGACGTGGCATACTGGATTAAAAGGCTCAGTTGTGTCTCCCATGAGTGTCTACTGGATTGACAGAGCTTGTAAATACAGCAATGCACTACATTTAGCTGGACCATAGAAGCTGGTGGCGTGGTTAGCTGAAAATCCACTGAGACTGCTCTATACCCCTGTCCCAATACTATGCTTATCATGCAGTGGATGTTGTTGAGTAAATTATCCTTTTAACTGGGGTAGTGATGTAAATGTAAATTGCTATTTGTTGTCAATTTCATTGGGAGACGCCACACCTTGGGTATAGGCCCATGTCCGAGGAGGCTAACAATAGGTGGAAACCAAATGTGTTGGCTCTGTCTGGGCAGATTATATACCGCCTACTGACCCCAGGCTACTCAGTTTTAGCCTTGTATCTGCAGGAGACAGATGCCACTCTGCAGGTCTGTTATATTTTTTTTTTTGTTCTTAATAAGGACAAGATCGTCCTACATCCCATGCCTTTGTTTCTCCCTAAGGTGGTCTCCTCGTTCCACCTCAATGAGGACATAGTTCTGCCCTTTTTTGCCACTTTTATCCTCGAGAGCGGTCGTTGCATTGTTTGAATGTTGTCAGGATCTACGTCATAGCCACTGAATCTTTCGGGCTCTACAATTCTCTTTTTATCATTCTCAAAGGCCACCACTGCCATCTGGATTTGGTCTGCAATCTCGGAAACCTACTTCCATTTCGGGTCACCAATCATTCCACCCGAGCGGTCGGTGCCTCCTGGGCGGTGCGGCACCATGCTTCAGCTTCACAGGCATGCAAGGCCGCAACCATGAGCTTCGGTTTATACTTTACTAACTTCTGCCAAATCCATACCTTGGCCTCAGCTGACACAAGACTCACCCACAAGGTACTTCAGGCAGCGGTGTGAATTTTATCTTTTTGATTTTTTTTCCCACCCCCTTGTACTGCTTTGGACATCTCAAGGTGTTGTGTCCCCCCTAATGATATTGACGAGAAATTTGGATTCTTGTACTTTCTGTAAAATCCTTTTCTCGTCTGATTCATTTGGGGACACAGATCCCCTCCTCTTTTCATCTTGGTCTTTTTCCGATTCACATTTTGGCATTTTCTCCTTGGAATTGGGCTTTTCTACTACGACTTTTGTACAAGCTGCATAGGGTGGTGTCAGTAGGATGGATATAGTCTACCCAGGCGGAGCCAACACATTTAGTTTCCGCCTAGTGTCAGCCCCCTAGGGCAAGGGCCTATACCCAAGGTGCTGTGTCCCCCAAGTAATCAGATGAGAAAAGTGTCAAAGTGATATATGGTGTACCCCAAGAGCCAGGCACTGGAGTCTTCATACTAGTAGGCTTCTACCACCTGGCCACTGTCTGGATTTTTCTATAAAACACAGTCCCCCATCCTATAATTTCCCTATCCTGCCACTACTCATTCATACCATTACTTTGCTATCTTTATTATTTTAATTTTCTCCATCATGGCTATTGATCATGATCCTTTCTATATTGCCACTCACATCTCTTCCCCATTGTAGGGCTTTCCTTATATTCCCTCGACGAATACCACCCTTATATTTGTTTGGGGCTCCCTCTATGAACCTGATACTTGTCTGGAGTCTCACCTGTCCATCTGTCTTCCTTCTCCTGGTCCCCCTTCAAACAACACATATATCTTGGTCTCTTTCGAACACAAGCTAACCTATTCACATTTGCAGACAGACACTCTCTCCGCTTCCCCTTTTTACACTATAATACTTTATCTTTCCATGCACCACCCTCTTTCTATTCTCTTAATCTCAGATCCTCATTTCTTTCCCTTCCATATTCTCCTTTTCTTTCTAATTCTGTTCCCTAAAATCCTTTTATGCCTTTATCGATGCAGTTGACTTCCTCCCCCTTCTGTTTTACCTACCGTTATTCCTCTTTCTATTTTACATTACAAGTCGCTTGCTCATTCATTGCATATGTTTCCCTAATTGGGGCACTTTGGATGAAGGCCAATTATGCCGAAGAGTAAGACCGTGGGATTATCCTATTGTCTTTATTATGCATATTGCGATATAGGGAGAGATTAATTTTTCTTATATCACGTTCCAAGTATTCTAAATAAAATCACCTTTTCTATAAGAAACGCAAGGTGTGCCGTGGATTTTCTACAGATATGATACATTTTGCTGTGTGATTTACTTTACAGAGTAAAGATGATGCCAACAAGGGTTGTCGAGTAGCTTGTGGTACTGCAGTCTCATGTCCAGTAGGTATTGGACTTGGCTCACTCCCATGTGCTGGACAGACACTTTGGGGTGGAGAAAATAAGAGCGTATTGAGCAGAATTTCTTTTGGCCAGGAATCTATACAGCGGTAGAGGATTTTTGCCAGTCCCGATCGGTCAAATGAATGCAACTTGGCCCCATTTCCAAAACCCACTAATCCCACTACTCATATTGAAGTTCCCTTTGAATGCATTGCCATGGACCTGGTTGGGCCACTTCCTTAGTCTTCCAGGGGTCACCAGCACATCTTGGTGGTCAAAGATTATGCCACCTGTTACCCTGAAGTAACCCCTCTGCAAAACACCTCCTCTAAGGTTATTGCAAAAGAGTTATCCCAAATCTTGACCTGGACAGGGACCTGTTTATATCTAGAAATTTCACAACTGTGTATATCAGTGTATCATACACTGACTTTTGGCCTGGTAGAAAAGTTCAATACCTAAAAGCAATGCTCAAGAAGGTGGTTGATAAGAATGGGAAAGATTGGGATAGTCTTCTGCCCTATGTTATGTTTTCTGTGCAGGAGGTTCCACAGACTTCCACTTTGTTTTCCCCATTCCAGTTCCTGTGTAACAGATGTCTCAGAGCTTCTAGACATAGACAAAGAGACCTCAGAACAGGAGAGCACACCCTCAAAAGTGTAATTGAGCACATCGCTGAAATGCAGGATAGGATTGCAGCAGTAATGACAATTGTCCGAGACTATATGCAACAACAGGCTCAAGAAGTGCAGGCCAGGATTTACAATAGGTCTGCAAGGGTCAGATCCTTTCAGCCAGGTGATTGATTGTTGATGCTGGTACCAAAAATCGAAAGTAAATTCCTGGCTAAGTGGCCGTGTGGCCGGGGGTTCGGCACCTCGCCGGCCCATAGACATTCATTACCATCGAAGCGTATACGCCGCTGGTAATTTACATGTCACTTATCTCCCCCCCTCGGCGTACTCGCTGAGCAGGGAGAGGAGACGTAATCCATCTATGAGAACTGTGGATTACCGTAATGACTGGGCCGTTTTCAGCCCGTAATTTGCGCACTCCGGCGCGTAATTACGGACCGAAATACGGCCCATTTTAAGCCGTGTGAACATGGCCTTACTAGCAGTTCATGGCTCAGAGTCTTTGTCTGCAGACCAAGCTCAAGGGGTTAAGGAGTTCCTACAGAGATATCTTCTTTTAGGTACTAGGACAAACTTCTGTTATAAAGCATGACCGTCATCAAACCGGAACAAAAAGGTAAAGTTAAGGCCATACTGAATGCCAGAAATCCAGAGGCAAGCCATTTCTGATGAAATTAAAAAAAAATTTGTCTCTAGGAGTAATAGAGGAGTTCAGAAGTGGTTGGACAAGCTCTGTAGTACTCAGCCCCAAACCTGATGGCAGTTTAAGATTCCACAATGTTTTCCATAAATTAAATGAAATGTCAAAATTTTAGGCTTATCCAATGTCAAGGGTCGATGAGTTGAGTGAGTGGTTGGGGCCAGTCAGGTGTATAACTATTCTTTACCTTACTAAGAGTTATTGGAAGGTTCCACTTACGAAGAGGCTAAAAAAAAAAACCTGCAGTTTTCACGCCAAATAGCCATTTTCAGTACAAGATGCTCCCTTTTTGTCTACATGGTGCCACGGCCATATTCCAGAGGTTGATGGAGCCCCCCCAACAGATATCTCGATGACGTGATCTTTAGTCCAGATTGGAATTCTCATCCGGTAAAGGTACAGGCAGCCTTGGACTCGATTAGGGAGGCCAACCTGACTGCAAATCCCCAAAAGTGTACAAATAGGTCTAGAGGAGTCATCAAACCCCAAATAGACAAAATTGAGGCTATTAACCGGTTTCCAAAGAAGCAGGTCAGAGCTTTCTTGAAGGCTTGCAAAGTACTATAGAAGATTTGCACTGAAATTTGCCACAATAGCAGCTCCTCTTACTGACCTTACCAAGGGTTTTAAGTTTATTCTAGTGAAATAGAGTAAGGAAGTAGAACAAGCTTCCCTAAAGTCGAATTAAATCCTAGGAAGCTGGTGTTAATCACTCCTTGTCTTAAAAAAGAAAAAAAGTTGGTTGTACAGACGCCTTGGATGTTGGGCTGGAAGCTGTCCTTTCTCAGGTGATAAATAGGGAAGAATACCCAGTTGTCTACCTCAACACAAAGCTATCTGTGGCAGAAAAAAATACTACTCCATATTAATAAAGAAAGCTTTGCACTTAAGTGGGCCATTGAGTCACTTAGGTATTACCTCCTGAGAAGACCATAAAATTGTTGACAGATCATTCCCCTCTAAAATGAATGCTCCAGAACAAAGGGAAAAATGCAAGGGCGACAAAATGACTTTTTAGCTTTGTAGTATTTTACGCTTTACTAGAGTATCGTCCCAGTTCACAACAAGGCCTTGTCATGGGTTTACTGTGTGGTAGCACAAGGTGCTCCTTCCCAGAGGAGGTTATTAAAGGCAGTGGCTGGGAAAGTTATAGATGAAGTAAATATTAAATCAAGGTATTTCACCTATTCATTGCTACCTGTGTGCTGCTGACCTTGTGAAGTTGGCAATAAACTATGTTGGCACCATTAAAAGTCTGCCTGTGACACTAAACTTTATATTTTACACACACACATATACATATAATATATACACATATACACTAAAGCAGAGACATGATGTGATGAATGGACAGTTTAAAAAAAAAAACAGAATAAGTTGGATAGTAAAGCTTTAATTAGCTCACAGATAAGCAGTGGGAGTTTTATGGTCTCTAAATTGATCTTCAGTCTTGAGATCTGATGCCTTCACCATCTGTGGACCAGATTTAGTCCAGCGTTCAGAGTGAAAGATTGTAATAAATTTGTATTTCCAGACCTTCCCGTCTCTTTGGCATTTTAATATAACCACTTGTATATCTTTTTGATTGTGGCCTGGGCTACAGAAACGTTTGGCCACAGGTAAATGTGTATTTTTGTCCTTGATCGTGCGACGGTGGGATCTCATCCTCGCTCTAAGTTTCTGTCCTCTCTCTCCAACATAGAGATCCCTAGAGAAACTTAAAAGATTAGCATTTAACATGTAGGGGACAGGTAATTGAAAACGGTTTCTAAATACATTTCTTTGGTGAGAAGATTTTATCTCCTCTCAGAGCACACAGGTTTCTCTGGTTACGACCATCTCGCTCTGCTCTCACTTATCTCTCATGAGTCACCTCCTGCAGAGTCTTATCTCTAGCACTGGACTTTAAAAGCTTCTCATTTAGCTAAGTAAACACTCTTTACAGCCCTGCAGCCTACACTTTATAAATCTCTTGCACTCGTGTCAGTGTAACAGGAATAGCATTATTGGTGTGTGAAACACTACTATACACCTGTCCACAGCTAGAACAGCATGTTCGATGTTGTAATGCTGGCTGTGGCTCTGTGAAAAGGAGTGGTGAGAAAACTTTAAAGCATTCTGGTGGGTGGGAGGGGGTCTTCATGTTGGAGAAAGAATAATAAAACGTTTTTTCAACTGGCTAACATTGTACATACATTTCCATCTTTTTTTCAGAAATATGCAATACATCGTATGAATCACAGACAACAATTATCAATTGATACATTTTATTAATGGTTATTGGACTTGCATAAAAGAAAATATAAAAAAAAACAACTTGCAAATCAAAATTGTCCAAATTAAAGAAAGTTACTTCTATAAAATAAAGACCCTGCAGTTACGTATGTAGCTTCAAACGGATGATGTGTGCAGTACATTTATTTTTGGTATATCTGGTAACAAATAAAATAGGACATTTTATATATTTATATAAATAGGATGCATCTTAGTATTTACAGTGATCTAGAAGACAAGAAATAGATACGGCTACATTCACTTAGGTAAACATTGAAAATGAACTTAAAAAAAAAAAAAGTCTAGGGCTCCACAGCGTTACAACATCACCCATGATTTGCTGTAAAACTGCAATGCAACTTCAACATGAGGAAACATGGCTGTCACTGTAATCCCATTATTTTACCAAACCTTACGGGCGACATCCCATCACCCTAACCCTCATCAAAACGATCCAGCTGCCTTAACGAGTGCTGCAAGGCCCATCTTCATACAGTAAGCCCAGTCAAACGGTTTACCTTATAGCTAGAATAAGTAGAGATGCTGCCACCTACCACTGACTTTTCAGAAATGCTACCCATTATATAGGATAGTAAAGCAAGCCTGCGGACCTAGAAATCTTCTAAAATTAGGTATTTTAGATTACTGGAACACACATACAGTGGAAAGCACACGCAAATCAAATAGATGAAAAGTTAAAACAATGTACTGGTACTTAAAATGCCCATCTTTAACAATGAAGCAAAAAATTTGTCTGCCTCGTGAAACTTGACATTTTCACTCCTAATCCTTCTATAGCACAGCTGGTCATTCGGTATGCTAGTAAGTACATGTTCTCAATCCTATTACAGGTATTTTTTTTTGTCTTTTACAATATTCCACTATTGTAATTACATGTAAGTGCTACAGACCAAAAATGCTAGTTCTATGGTGCTACCCTATAGAACAACCTATCCCCCCACTCCGGAATCAAAGGGGGATCTAGATTCTACATATGTTCTTGCTTAATCTCAATCTTCTTGGCTTTTGGGACAAGGAAGACATTGCCATCTTTTGTCTGCTGAAGGGAGTAATCATGGGGAGAGTAGGGATTGCCATCCTCATCACATAGTCTGCTGAAGACTTCCATGTACAAGGTCCCGAGCTGTTTTTTCAGAAGGCGAAGGCTACTGTTATACTCGCCCTTCTCGGCGAGCAACTTCTCCTTCTCATACTTCAGCTTGTCTAGATCCGTTTCCAACTCCACAATGTTCTCCATTTTCCTTTTCCGACAGTTCTGAGCAGCTACTTTATTTTTGCCTCGCCTACGTATGTCTCGAATGAGAGCAAGCTGAGCTTCGTTGAATTGATGCTTGGACATTAAGCTATTGAAGTCATCCACGGGAAGATTCACAATTTTTTCCACAGAGAACGGTACTTTTAGAGCTTTCGCTCTTTGCTCGTCTTTACTGAAACGAGCTTCCTGTCGACTTAATGACTTGTCTTTTGTAAAAGGAGTCTGACTGTGGCCAGGTTTAATAGGTAGCTCTTCTTCTGGTGGACTCTGAGCGTCTATGTCAAAGCCTGTGTCCAGTGGTTCAAAGGGCGAGAGTGCATAGAAATTGTCTTCTGTAAAAGAAGCAGGAAATTTCTCTGCTGTATTCTGTTGTACGTTTTCTGTTGTGCTGTCCATATCGTCCATCTCAGAGTCGCTGTATCCATACTGCGCATCGCCATAGATGGAGGAACCCATAGACTGGCCGGGTGACGTAGAACAAGGGCTTGTGTTAATGGAGATCCCTGAATCAGAGTCATTAAATTCTGTTGGACTGTTCCCATTAAAAGCTTTACATAATGATAAGTCTGTGATATCAGTGGGTTCTATTAGAAGTTTAGTGAATGACTGGCCTGAATTGTCTATCAAAGGCACATTGGTCACTTTGGGGTCAATAAGGTTAAAGATATCATCACAAAATGATTCTACATTGAATGTCGAATTTGTGTTTACTGTGGGTACATTGGAGGCAAAAGTATCTACAAAGTCATTAGAGAAAACAGGTGCGGTGTCCGCTGCTGGTTTTTCAACGTTCATCAATGGATCATGGAACATGTAGCCGTCTGAGGTTTCCACCCTCGTGTCTGTATTCGCATACAAGCTCAGGTCAACTTGGTTGTCTATCTGATTGACAAGACACTGCAAAAGAAAAGAGGGAAAAAATATATGTTAAACATGGCAATGAATTGTATTCAGAGCTTAGCCACATTACAGCCAAAAATGGAGACAGGATTAGCTACCTGTGTTGCAAGAGTTTAGAAGAGAACACGTGTGATCAAACACTACCCTTGCACATTCCAGTTCCTTATATAAAGTGTCACAATACACTCAATAAGCAACAAAAAGTTATGACGCCTCGAGAGGTCTTAAACTCGGCCGGACGGAGAAAAACAATCTGAAGCAGACGGGCCACAATACAAAACTCTTGCCCAAGTCATATACGTGCCAAATGTGTGTGTGCACGATAAGGACTCAATAAGGGCTTATAATGGGAAAGAGAGTGGTGTGGTTTTATACTTTTTTTTTTCCCCACTTCTCCTCTTTTGGGACTGAACAATCGCTTGATACTGTTATAATACACTGCAGTAAGTGACTGTACTGCAATGTATTAAGCCAATTGTCAGTCAGCCTGTCAAGCCCTGCCTCCGGGCACACGGCCTTATGTCACAGAAAGACAGATAGGAGGCTGTTGTTAGGCCTCCAGCTGTCATGCCAACCATCAGCACCCCAGGACTGCATGACCGGGTGCTGATGACGGACAGAAGGAGCCCCTCTGTTGTCAAAACCCTTTGATGAAGCAGTCAAAGGTGACCGCATTATGTAACAGGATTCAACAGCCGTAATCGGACTCAATTCTGGTCCCAGCCGTAGAGCGGGGCCCCAGCATCCCAGAGGATATTCTGGGAGCTTCAGTGCCCCGTGAGCTGCAGATGACAGCCTCAGGGGCCACATGTTTAAGAGCCCTGTCTTATAGCAACTAGCGTTGCAACTCTGATTCAGGTCGGGACCGTTTAGGTTTGACCTGAATTTTTGGGAAACAAAAAAAGTCTTTCCACACAAGAAAAAGGAAGTACATCATTCAAAATATACACTTCCTTATTCCTGTTGTAGAAAAGCCTGGTGATTGGTGGCAATATTTTCCCGTGTTCACCAGCAAAATTTAGGTTGGGCGAGCCATCTTGAATTTGAAGTACAACACTAATACCGTAGTGGTTATAAATCAATGTATCTATGATGCAGACCCCCACAAAGGATCACTATGTGCCTCAAGGCATTCTTATTGAAAGCAACTGGCTGCTTTGGTACAAATATCCTCTAAATAGGTGGTCTTGTCTAGTAATGCCTAACTAGCGGCCCTCATGAGATTCATCTGTAGCCCCAGAGAAAGGTAAATTCATGCAGTGTAGCTTTCTTCATCTGGAAAATGAACAGACATAAGGGTTTTGGTTATGCCCCTGGATACATGTGATGTGACTTCTTTAGTGGAGTCAAGGACAGCTTCCGAGGTCCCTACAATGTTTTGGGTTGGCCACCACCTATCAGGCCCATGATAGTAAATGGTACTGTAGCCGTGTTCCTTCATGCCATGATGTCCTTTACCATGTATACATATAGCTACATTCCCATGATGAGTTCTACAGGACAAACTTTTAGGAGTCAATACGTTTACAAATAAAATCTATTTTATGAACACAATCTACTCCCAGAAAACAGCTTTATCTTGTGGAATTATCACTTAAATGGCAATTATAAAAATTATTTGGCACAACAGATAGGTCCATAAGTACAATAGTGAAAATCTAACCTGCAGCTCGGGGATAGAAAGCAATTCTTCCCACGCTTCATCCACTTGTAAGTTTTGTGCATTGGATCTTGAGTTCTGCAAACTCTCTGTAGCAGGCTGCTGCTCTGTGGTGAGAAAGCTCTGGCTGTTATCCACCTGAGAATTAGGTACCATTGTGGTTTGGAAGGTCATTTCAGGTGCCTAAGAATTGAATAGCAAACCATACGTTTATTAGAAGACAGAAGAGGATTTGATACATGCTCAAATATCCCAACAGAACCTCTATAACAAACTAGAGATTGGTAAAGTCCATAAACCAGTATTACCTACTCTGCATTTAGACCATAATTTGGTTTATTCTTATTCCCCCCCTCTCCCTTATATTCTAAAGAGGTAAGGAGGTAAGATACTATCAAATCAATGCTGAGCAATGACCTACAGGTCCATATGTAGCATTCGGGCTATTTTTTCCTCCACCCTCACAACCAAATTTTCACCATAACCATATGAAGGGTGTTCTCTCTTATTCAGTGTACGTTCTCTGGATTTGTGGAGGGAGCACGTGTAATGGAACTAACTTTAAGCAATTCCAAATCATGTGCACAAGGGACACTAGATGCAATCGACATCTATTACACAGTGGGGAGTCATGTAGACCATAAAAATAGAGACATGTGGTACACTTTGTGCAACAAATATATAGGAGACAATGCCGCTCACTCACGGGTAGTTTAAGGATCATCTGAAGCATCTCTTACCATATAGTGGGCTCAATAGGGCCAATAACTCTTCCTGTTTAGTTCTCAGATCGATGGGAGATGTTGACATATACTGAAGCATCAGCCTGTCCATGATGGAAACAGCTGCGTCTTTTTAGCAATGAGTGGGGGTCCACCATTGATGGAGAGCAGATCATTAAGATAAGCCACCAGTCTCCAATGTCTTAAGTGGGAATTAAGACTGAGACTTCAGAGAGTGGCTAACTGCCAGGGATATCCATCCTAGTTGTGAGAGAGGCGGTTTACGTTCTAAAGTGGGAAATTAAACCCAGAGGCTAAAAATGTGATAGGCCTAAGAACAGATCTGGGTTCTTCAATACGTCCATAACAAAAACCACTCTCCCCCACCGATTTAGTGGAAAATAGAAACTTCTGTGAGGAAAGTACTTAATGATGCAAGAGAGGTTGGAGACTGTCAACCATCTTAATAATTACCTCAAACTGGAATGTATCAGCTAAAATCTTCAAGCATTCATCAAAGTAGAGGTCTTGGCCCGGGTCAGCTTTAGTCTAGAAAGACAAAAAACATTTCACTATTAGGTCGTCACTTATAGAGAGTCTTGTGACTCTTTGCTTTAATAATCTGGCTAATTACCTGCAAGGAGCTTGTGGTGGTTTGTGAGACTACAGAAGCCTCTATGGCTGCCGGCTGCTGACACGGAATGTATTCCCCAGTCTCCTCATCCAATTGCAGATGGGCGAATAGGGCTTTTTCATGTTCTTTGAGGAGTTGTTCTTGATGCTCCTTTTCAAGCTTCTTCTGTTTTTCCAGTTCATATTTCTTCTCTCTTTGGCTGTAGTCAAAAACTTCACGGCCAACACCAAGATCAATGTCTTGTTTCCACAGGATATCAATGAGATCCATATCCTGAAAGTCACAACATATAAATGCATGAAATACATGATCTGGGAACCTCCATTAGTAGACTTTATGATCATCCATTACTTAGGTCATAAGATTATCCGTAACACAGAGCTCATGGTTGGGAGAGATTTAGGGGCTTTCCAGGTACAGATCAATCCTAGTATACTACAATCTCACCACACAAACCTTCCTTTCTCCATCACATACTTAGTAGTATAGTCCTTGTTTGCTGTAGAGAAAGCGGATACATAGACTGTCCGAAAGTAAACCACTTTTTGTCAGATGCGCGACCGTAGTTTTAGTAATTTTTTGCGCAAAACTGCAGTCGGTTCTCTTTTTTTGCTGTCGGCCCATACAATTGATTGTATGGGAAACCGACGGCAAAACTCAAAACGCCGGCATATTATACACCATGTTGTATAATATGCTGGCGGCAGAAAACAAGCAGAGAAAAAACTACCTGTGGAAACAGTTAATTTTCATTGTTTCCTATAGAAAACAGCAGCGTGGTTCACACTATGTGGTTTTTCTGCGCTTCTTTGGACGCTGAAAAAGAAGCGTCATGTCAATTTTCGAAGCGTTTCCAACACTGAAAATCCCCATCGGAATCGATGGAGAGCTTCAAAACCTCGTCTACAAGTTTAGCGCGTTTTTTGGCATGGTTTCGGGTGCGGTTTTATTAATTATACTTTGCTCATATTAAAAATCATGATAAATACATTTTATATATTATAGACAGTATATAACATATACATCCTTCTCTGTGGCCTCCCGTCTAGCACCCCCGCTCCACTTCAATCTATCCTTAACTCTGCCGCCCGTCTGAGTCACCTCTCTCCTCTGCCTCTCCCCTCTGCCAATCCCTTCACTGACTACCCATTGCCCAGCGAATCCAGTTCAAGTTACTAACCAGGACCTACAAGTCTCTCCATAACCTCTCCCCTCCAAAAATCACTGCCGTAATATCAAGATACCACCCCTCACGCAATCTCTGCTCCTCGCAGGACCTTCTTCTCTGCTCTCCTCTTATCAGCTCCTCACATAACCGTCTCCAAGACTTCTCTCGTGCTTCCCCCACACTCTGGAACTCAGCTCAGACTCTCCCCCACTCTCACTAGCCTCAAAAGCAACCTGAATACCCATCTCTTCAGGATAGCCTATAACCAACAATAACCTTGCTGTCACTACACCCTCCACAAACATGTCTGCCCCTCACCTTCTGTCTCTTCCCACCTTCCTTGTAGAGTTTAACCCCTTACCGCCGGAGCCAGTTTTGGCCTCTCTGACAGAGCCCTATTTTTGAAATTTGTCATGTGTCACTTTATGTGAGAATAACTTTGATACTTTAACCTATCCATGTGATTCGAGATTGTTTCTCGTGACACATTGTGCTATAAGATAGTAAGAAATTTTGGTCCAAAAAATGATTGTTTATTTTTTTCTTTCCTTTTTTTGGCGCGGAAAAAAAAACGTATTTTTCTGTTTTTAATTTTTTCCCCCAAGCGGGTTTCCCAAAAATGAAAAATTTCCCCTAGGCAACGGGAAACCAAAAATGGGGACTTTAAAATTTTTTTTGGTTTTTTTGGAGGGCGGGTGGCGGTTTTTTTAAAAAATTTACTTTTCATTTTTTTTAAAAAAAGTTTTTTATATATTTTTTTAAACTTTTTTTAAAATTTTTTACTTTTTTTTCCCTTTTCCCCCCGGGGGGAATTCAAACATCCTTAAATCTTCGCCCTTGGAAAAAACCTCATTTCTTGGCCTTCCCCCTTTCCCAATTCCCCTTTACCCGGCTCCCACCAAAGCAAATTTTTCAAGTTACTAAACCCCGGGCAACCCAAGGGTTCCAAACCCTCCCCCTTTTGGGAAACCTACCAACTTCCCGGCCCTTCCCCCCGAATTTTGCCCCACAGGGGTTTTCCCGCCCCCCAGACCCCCATCGGGTTTAATCCCCCTCGGCCCCCCCACTTGGCCGTGGGGGTTCCCCATTATGCCCAAAAAAATAAAACCCCATTTCTTCCGGACTGGGGTTTAAAAACCTCTTGTCCCAAAACCCTCCAAAGGGAAAATTTTTCGGGCCCCTCCCCCCTTCGCCTTCCAAATTCGTAAGGGGGTTTTAAAAATTTCCCCCGGGGCAAGGGGCCCCCTCCCTTCTGCACCAGTTGTACATAAGTAAAAGTTTAATTTTAAAATTTTTTTTTAAAATGACCAAATATAAAATTTTTTAAATAAAACCATGGGGCCCAAAAAAGGTTTCTCAAAAACCTATCAAATTCATTTTTAAGATCAGCTGAAAATTTTAGGCCCTTTTTTAGAACGAGATTTTGTGCCAAATTTTAAAAAGCTGAAAAAATCAGGTCCAAATGAGGGCCCTTGGGAAACATAACCCCAATGTGGGGCCTAGGGGGTGTTTGGGGCCCGGGAAATCAAACCCCTAAATCTATAAAATGGGCCTTTTTATGTAATTTTCGGAAGCCTTTCTACACAGCCCTGGTTTAGGACCCCCTTTGGGTTCTCCCTTTTTGCACAGCTTTATTTCTGTCCTGGTAAAAAAAAGCAGGGCAACCCCTACTCAAACACTTCCAAAGATGGGACTGGGGGTTGGGGAAATTTTAAACCCCAGCAAACCCGGGCAGGAGAGGGGCTGCTTTTGGGGGATCTCCACAAAGCACTTCCCGCCCCCTTATAATGGCGCTCGTGGGGTACACCAGTCGGAACCCCCCTGAAACAAAAGCAAAACCCCGGGTTATGCTTCACTTGGGTTTAACTGGGGAAATTTACCTTTTCCTCAACCGGGCCCGCCCCCGCGTATTTTGGGCCCGGGCCCCCGGGGAAGTTGATACGGGTTGGGGGCCCCTGCGGCATTTCGGTTTAGAAACCCAGAATAAGTCAACTACAGGAAAAAATGCACCTAATGGGGGGATCTGGCACAATTTTATTCAAAAATTCATCCCCGACAAAATCCGCACCATTGGGACAGATCTTATAATGTGCGGAAAACCTGCAAAAAGAATCAATACACATGAACGACCTTAGGGGTTGTTCACAAAGGAAATTTTTTGGGGAAACCGTTTTACGGGTTTGTTTTTTCGGATCTGCAAAACGGGTCTAACAAATTTTCAGTGTTTATTAACAAATTTCTTTCAATGGCAAAAAGCCATCGCCCGTTTTTTTTCCATTGGGATTTGCCGATTTCGCTTTTCGCGATCCCCTTTTTTGGATCCGTTTTTAAAGATTGACATGTCAAATTTTTCTGCGTTTTAGCAAGAAAAAATCCCCCTAGGGGAAAAAATGGGGTGCGTTTTTTGAAACCTAAAAACGGGAACCAAAAGCGCAGCATACATTTGGGTGGGGTTTTGGATCCGTTTTCGATGCCAAAAAAAGCATCCGGTTTAAAAAAACATTGGGTTTTAAAATTTAAAAAAAAAATTTGAAATTTTTTTGGGGTTTTGGTTTAAAAATAATTTTTAAAAGATTAAAATTTAATTTTTATATATTTTTATATATAATAAAATATATATATACTTTTGTATAGTAAATTTTTAAAAAGAAATTTAAAAGTATATAATTTTTATAAATGTATTTAATAGTTTATAAATGTATATTTTTAAAAAAATATGTATACTAAATATATATTTAGTTTATAAATTTTTTAGTTTAAAAAAAAGATTTTAATTTTTTAATTTAAAATTGGGGGGGGGGTTTTTTAAACCAAATATTGGTTGATTTAAAAAAAAAAAAAAAAAGGGGGGGGAAGGGGGGGTTCAAAAAACATAGGTGTAATTTCAGTTTTATTGCATTAGGTAAAAAAAAAAAAAGGGGTTTTTTTTTGGTCAATTTATAGGTTATATTATATTTAAATTTCAGTTTGATAGGTTGATTTAAATAAAGTATTGAAAAAACGGATCCAAAAAACAAAATCCGTAAAACGCATGCAAAACGCATCCAATAGCATCCAAAAAAAGGATCAGCTGTTGCGTTTTCTGGATCCGCTTTTTGGATGCAGTTTGCATCCAGTTTTCACAGATTAAAAACGGACCCAAAACGTCGTGTGAACAAGCCCTTAGTGTTGTCCTGCCTCAAACACTATTATTCAATGTCCAACAACATTATACTTTATATCAACATTTACGTATTTAAAAAATAAAAAAATAAATAAAAAATTAGTAAATGGCTTTGATTTGAAGCGCCCCCCCACTATGGGCTTCACGTGTTATTTGCCCTTTAGGTTGACAGAAGAAAGAAAAAAAAACCCGTCTATTTCTGCTTTATCTTTTGCAGTCACATGCAATGTCATATGAGAAGCAGGCAACAATAAGGAGCTATCGGAGGAACTGCGCTCACTTCATTTCCTGGCAAAATAATATTCTACGGCACACAAAGAAGCAAGCCACCTATTAACAAGGAGCTCACGTATCAAGTTCCAACTCTAACGAGCTCAAACAAAAAAAAAAAAATCTACATATATGACCTCCTGTAAATGATTAACTATACACAAGATAAGGATTTTATCAGAGAATAAGGAAACTCTGTGACAGGTCCCGATTAGGAAACATATCCCTTATAGATTATAGGGTGAAATGCATAGTGGAAAATCTGCACCAATTTGTAAAATCTCATACTCGCCTATTAGTATATTCAGCTGAAGATTGTATCCGTCCAAATCTGCAGCACTTCTGTTATGTGTGACTTTACCCCTTACTGGTCAACAGACCTGTGCCACAAATGGTGGCATTGTGGGGATATTCACAAATGGTCCTGAGGGCAGGGCCTAAATATCTTTACACAGGGTTTATTGAATGTTATAATATACAATTTACCTTCACAGTTAAAGGATTTGTCCAGTTTAAAAAAAAAAAAAAAAAAAAAAAAAACAAGTGACTTACATGCCCTGCATGAAAAAACTTTGAGACTCTTCTGTAGGGATTTCGACGTAGTGTATTGCCCTTTTTACATGCCCTGCAGACTCCACTGAAATGTAAAAATATTCAAATAAGCTCAAAAGGGAAAGAGCTAAGACTCCAGAACTACCTAATGAAAGTAGTGTTCCATAAAGGGGTTGTCTCACTACATTGACTCATCTTACCTCAGTCCTGTTTTCTTGCTTTCATTTTTAATTCAAGGGCTTGTTTACTCGATTCTACTAGGTTGCAGTAGAAGCCAGGTCTGTAGCTATAGCAACCAGTGTCGACAGCCTATCATGAGAGATCAAACAGGTCTGTAGCTATAGCAACCAGTGCTGGCAGCCTATTAGGAGAGATCAAACAGGTCTGTAGATATAGCGAACTGAGGTGCTGATGCAGCCCATACAAGGGGATATCTAGTAATAGGTAGGACACATATTGGAAAGTGACTTGTTTTTGAAATATCTTTAACAAAAAAAAGCAGACCTTGTAGTGAGACAACCCCTTTAATTCACATCCGACCAACTGAGCTTTGCAATGTGAATAGGAGTAAATCCAAACCAGATACCCATCATCAGAAAGCTATCTTGGTGTTCAAGTTTCCACACAGTTCATGATTCCTCTCGCTAGTGGGGAACATTACCACTATTGCGCTCTGTCTAACATCTCACACCCAGCAAGCCAGAACTGTGGTCTATACTGATGAGGGGCAAACACCCTGAAACACTTATATGTAGATGAGTTAGGCTGTATCTACACAGCACTGGATTTTCCGCTGAAAATCCGACTGTACCCAGTGTGGTGTAGAGATTGAAAGAAAATCCACAGCACAGGTTTTATACTGAGCCACCGGCCATCCCAGGTAAGATACAACCTGTTCTATCTTCTGTTGAATTCCTATAGCCTCAATGTATGGGCCGGGGGAATGCGAAAATTAACCATTTGGATTGTGTAAAAACAGCACCAAAAACCGCGGTGCGGCAAAGTTAACATACCGTCGGATTTCCAACAGTGTTTAACTTTAGCTGTGTAGACACAGACTTACTTCTTATCAATTGCAAGGTCAGCATGTTGAATTAGACTTGCTTATTTCTTCCATTTACCACTGTAATCCCCAGTGCTGTACACAGATTGTCCCCATCGGAGCTCACAGTCTACATTCCAAGTAAACCCATCTGTATGTTTTTGGGAGTGTGGGGGAAACTGAAGCACCCAGAGGAAACCAAATAAGCGGAGAACATACAAACTCCTTACAGCTGTTGTGCTTGGTGGGATTTGATCCCAGGACTACAGTGCTGCAAGGCAACAGTGCTAACCACTCAGCCGACTTACAGAAAGCTACATCCAATAGATGTTGCTGGAGTCCTAGTTTTTTTCCCTTGAGCTTATTTGAATAGTGCAGTTCACAAAAAAACACATACAAAAAAAATGGGACATTACTTACTCAAAAAAACATTGCATGTTTTGGGTCATAGTCACAGCTCGATAGCTGGACTAGACTGACCCCAGAATAAGTCAGCTCTGGCCCATATGCTACCTGGGAAAAGTTAAAAGATGCAATTAATTGCTGAGAAGCAATTATACTGTGGCTTTTCTGCATGCTGGTGTGAACAGGGATTAAACTAATGTGCAGGTTTTTTTTTATCATCTAATTGTTCCCCTAGCAGTGGGGTATGTGAACTGCTTCTCAGCAATTAACTGCAACAGTTAATTTTTCCCAGGTAGCATATAGGCTAGAACTGCCTGCTACTTGGTTCAGTCTAGTCCAGCCATTGAGCTGTGAATATGCCCCAAAAATTGCAGTGTTTTTTGAATAGTGCAGTTCCATTTAGTTGAAGCTAGTAGGGAGGGGCTGCTGTACTCGAAAGTGCCCATAGCCAAGAGTGGCGCTGTTTCTGGAAAAGCATTTTTTTTTTGCTAGTCTAGGACAACCTCTTTAACTACAGCAAGTAAACGAACACCGTCTGCCTAGGTGTAACATTAGCTCTTCCGTGTTCAGACGCTGAACTCATGATCAGCAATGTAGTCAATGGGCTGGGCCGCCATTCAGCAGAACAGGACTGTGTGCATTCCCTTCTAGATTCCACAGGTCTCACATCAGGCGTGGGTCACTGCTAGAACATATATGAAGACAATACTACTAATGCTTAAGGTGAGAAGATTTTTCTAAGAAAAAAAAAAACCCTCCAGCATAAAGCTTTATCCCACAAATACTAAAAAACACCAACTAAAACACCCTTTTCTGGAGCCCAACTATAGAAAAACCTTTATTTACTATTTTGTCATAGTCAAACTTAAACTCTATCAGTTCTCAATCTATAAAGCACTAAAACTTAACTTTTATTATGTATAACACTTAACCTCTATAACACTTTTTAAAAACCTGATTTCTAACCTCTCAATTGGTCTCATAACTTTATCCCTTCCTAATTGTAAAAGAATAACTCCTTTTCTATTATCAAATCTGGTGGAACACCACCTATTATATCAGCAGGGAAACCCTATAAATACAGTGATTTGCTCTTTTGCAGTTAGCAAATCACTGTATATATAGGGTTTCCCTGCTTTATAGATTGAGAACTGATAGAGTTTAAGTTTGCCTATGGCAAAAATAGTAAATATAGGTATTAAAAGTCACGATTTGTTCTCTTAGTAGATTCCCATATTTTTGAGACTATTCAACTGTAGAAAAATACCCCCAAAAAGGAACCTGAAAAGACCCAAGTGAAATTCCCTACTACAAAAAGGGTAGTCTCATTTATTTTCCCACGTGTTTTCTACAGAAAACAGGAAGTGGCATTGTGGGTAATTCAGATGGTGAAGGGATGCCTACATATCTTTCCAAACTTTATGGATAGGAACATGAAGAAATACAGCAGTAAATAAGGTGCAGGTGTTAGAGACATCACTTTTCAATCTCCCGGGCGGGGGAGAGGACAAGGATATTCATGTGTACGTGGTCAACATATATACATGACTCCTAAAGAAAGAACCAAAGCTTCTCTGTTCAGGGCTTTCTATAAGCGGAGTTTGTGGAAGCTTCTAGACCAGGCATCCTCAAACTGCGGCCCTCCAGCTGTTGGGAAACTACAACTCCCATCATGCCCACTGTTCTAGACTATACAAATGCATGATGGGAGTTGTAGTTTCCCAACAGCTGGAGGGCTGCAGTTTGAGGATGCCTGTTCTAGACCTTCTGACCCAATGATTCTGGTCTGGAAAAACTGGACCAACCCATACCCTTTAAATGCAAGTATGCCCCAAGCTTCCTGGATCATGGCTAGATTACTACTTTCAATATTTTTGGAGTGTGGGGAAAACCAAAGTACCCAGAGGAAACCAAATAAGGGGAGAACATACAAACTCCTTACAGCTGTTGTGCTTGGTGGGATTTTAACCTAGGACCAAAGCAATGCAAGGCAACAGTCCTAACTACTGAGCCGACTTAAAGAAAGCTACAGCCATTAGGTATTACATGTTAAAGAGGACCTGTGACCTCTCCGGACGTGTCCGTTTTGGTAAATGCTTGTGTTCCCTGTGAGAAAAAAAAAAAAAAACATTCTGGAAGATCTCCTCTTATAACTCTGTGTTGTGCGGTTCCTCTGATATTCCTCCTGAATCTGTCAGATGGGTGTTACCATTCCAGTTATCAAAGGGTGTGTTACTACTGACTGGACAATGTCACTCCCCTCATTGGTAACAACCAGCTGACAGATTGGTAATGAACTTCTAGAAGAAGTAACAGGAGAACCGTACAACAAAGATTTAAAGGGGTGTTATCGTTTGAGCTGCTCGTGCTGTTCAGCTAATTTTCTCAGATTGAGTTTGAAATCCAGGGGCGTGTCTCTCCTGTCAGCAGGCGTGTCTCTCCTCCCAGGAGGCGTGTCTCCCCTCACTGAAGAACTGTGACATCATTTTGTTTAAAGCAGGGGATGCAGAAGGTTGTCTGGATATAACAGCTCTGTAGCCTCCTGCCTGCTTATGTCTGCAGCCTTGAGGCTCCAAACTCCAGCAAGCACCTGTCATATGTCTTAGTTTACACACAACTGAAAGCCAGCAGCTGTTACTTCTAGTAGTGTTCATCCAAATTGTACTGACAACAGGCAGAGATATTTACTCAATGACAAAATGTCAGCTTCAAGTAAAGATCCTCTGCTTCCTGTAGTGACATGGAGTAAAATTGGGGGAGAACACTCAGCTTCAGAGAAGGCCCTGCTCAGCTTGTAACTAACTTGGGCTGGTGGTGCAGAGGTAAAACAGTGATAGACTATTGCTTTTACAACGAAGGGGTTTGGAGTTCTAGTCCCTCACAGGGTATATTCCCCCCCCCCCCCCTAAATTTTACACATATGTAGAGAGACCTAAAATATATATGTTAATCTCTATAATGATATATATACACATACAGGGCTCCCCTATATCATTTCACATCCCCCAGAATATATGCATTGTATCACGTATGTTGGAAGTGCTTGGTGTGACTGCAAGGATGGGACACTATATAGGGGAGCTTTGTGTGTGTATATGAATAAAATTATAGATGTCTACACATATATTTTCATATCTTTACATATGTGTAAAAATTTTAAATAAAAAAAAAAAAAAAAAAAACTACTGATGGGGCTTGAACTCCCAACCTCTGTCTTGCA
Organism: Phyllomedusa bahiana; assembly: GCA_025379985.1. Lineage (NCBI taxonomy): Eukaryota > Metazoa > Chordata > Amphibia > Anura > Hylidae > Phyllomedusa > Phyllomedusa bahiana. Next base: position 66,546 of record JAODAL010009010.1, read on the forward strand.
GAACTGATCAGCTAAGCACTGCACTACACAAGCAGCTTATGCAAACACAGTGTTGAATCCTTATGTTATACACTACAGGTGATGACGTCATAAGGAGGCGGGGCTTGCATTCGATCTGAGGAACAGAACGCCTTCTTTTCCAAGTAGCAGCTTAGGGACTGGACCTGTGAGGAGGTGAATCAACCTCTTGGCAAAAGCCCCTTAAACAGCCAGTAATTGTCCAGAACATTGACCCTAAAGCTGGGAGATGTACATAGAGACAGGAGACCATGGTTTCACTATCGATTTTAACAGCTCAGAGGGGAGTAAACACAGAGTGTGCAGGCAGCCAATAACAGCGCAGGGGGGGTGGCCGGGGCGTTTCCTGTCTAGGGGTGTATCCCAACAGGCTGAATGAAATGTCAGCCAGCCAATCACAGTGCAGGGGGCGTGTCTAGGGTGCGAGAATCGACCAAGGGGCGTTCTGACCAGCAACAGCAGAAATAGAAGACAGATTTACAGAGATGCTCATATCTGCTAAACCTAGTGACAGAGGTAATGCAACCCAATTACAAAAGTGCTTATTTTTAATGTCCCCATAATATGAGACATGATCTTTGTAACGATAAAACCCCTTTAAAGGAAGATGCTCTAGAATTGTTAATTCACAGGGAATACTAGTAGTTACTAAAAATAGATATATAAAGGATATGTCACAGGTCCTCTGTAAAGATATGATTGGACCCCACATAAAATCTAACCAGTAAACATACATCTCAGACATGGATCAGGATTATAGCCATGTGCTTTAGCCACTTTGTGGTCTTGGTCCTGAATCATTAAAGGGGTTGTCTCACTCCACTGATCCATCTTACCTCAGTACTGTTTTCTTAGTTTCATTTTTGAATTCAGGGGCGTGTTTACTGCCTTCTACTGGCGTGCAGTGATGTGCTGCTGAGGACACCAGGTCTGTAGCTATAGTGACCAGCGCTCGCAGTCTATCAGGAGAGGTCGAACAGGTCTGTAGCTATAGCGATCTGAGGAGCTGATGCAGCCCAAACAAGAGGGGATATCTCAGAATAGGTAGGATATTGTTAATGGACACATACTGCAAAGTGACTTGTTTTTGCAAGATCTTTAATATAAAAAGAAGTCCCTATAGTGAGACAACCCCTTTAACTTTTTATTTATCTTAGGTACAGGGGAAGTGAAGGTCTAGTGCAGGGGTGTCAGACTCATTTTCACTGAGGGTCACATCAGCATTATAGTTGACCACGTAAAATTGCCCGTGGGCCTCGTGTTTGGACGACAGGTGTCAGGGTAAAATTTCCATTCAGTCATATTTCTCATTAGGACCGGAAGGATAAAAAAAAAAAAGTTGGCAATTCTGTTTTTTCTGTTCCATTATAGGGGCAGATAAACAAAATTGATGGAGGAAAACATCCATCGCATGGCATACGCCAAAGACACCCAAGGGACCCTTCCGACTTATCATCGGCCCCGACATTTTGCGCTCCATTCTTGCTAAATGTGACAAAATCAGCGACAGAAGCGCTGTTCCAACGCACATATGAACACAGCCATTTGTAAGTTCCACCTACAAGTCGTCACTTACATAAGTAAACCTTCAGAGACGTGTTATGTTATGATAACCCCGTAATTGAGTAACGAGCTCTTTGCATGCGGTGAACTCTGTTGTTTTTCTAAGCCGGGCTCATTAATAAAGCATAGAAAGACACCATCACGCCTCATCCGGGATTACTTGTCGAAACAAATCTTCACGTAGAAAGGGATTGAGAAATCCTGAGAACGGTTTAAAAAAAATGATAAATTGCATAAAACTCGGCCTCACCTTTACCCTAGTGCAGCTTTACTAGATTCACTTAAGAAAATGCAACTCGAGCAGTAGTGAACGCCAGGTCTCTATAAGCAGAAAACAAAAAGTTCTGCCTTGGGTTGTCCTCTCTATGCTCAATAGGTCATAAAAAGTACAGACCCTATGCATGTACTTGGCCGGTATAATAGAATTTACTAGTAGAATATGACTAACCGCACATGGCCACCTTCCCACTAAAGATAAGGGTCAGAAAATGCACAGTCTCTAGGTCAATAGGGGCCACATCTGTTGGGCCAGTGAAGGGCCAAGTGCTAAATAGACATACTAGACTTGGAGAAGCTTACTAATGTCCTTCATCAGGATCACTGCCAGGAAGTCCACAAAATTCCCCACCCCCATGAGAATATCTTCTCACATATCTCCACTTCCCAGAACTTCTAGGAACATTTACTGGAGAACTTGTAGATGATACCAGATGCTAGTTTGGTAAGAAATTTTACTGCACACAAGATGGGTCAAACAGGACAGACCTGATCGGCCAGGTCAGATGAACTGAAGCCCGTTTGAGTGGACAATGAATTCTTCAAGTAACGCTGACCATTCAGTTTCACATCCTGCATCTTGAGTCGATTATAAAAAGACATTATCAAGTGAATAAATTATCCACAGGGATAACAGTCACATCAGGAATGGTGCGGTCTCGACCACCTTCGGCTCATCAGGTTGCATCTGCATTAGATTTCCATTCTGCATGTAAAAAATAACAGCACAGACAGACCTTAAAGGGGTTGTCCCATCTCAAAGTTTCATAGGATGCATGAATGAAATAATGCTGCTTTGCTCGGTCACTTCCTGGTCAAGCTGTCTGTAATTAGCATATGAGCAAATGAGCTCAGACCTCTGCTAATTCGATAGATCTCATGCGGTCAGGACCAGGGAAGCGTCTGAGGTAAAGTAAACAGCACTAAATACTGGATTTTGTCTGAAAGATCAGATAACAAACAAGCTCTCACACTGCTGAGACCTGTGTGATGATGTCACTCCCTGCTATCAGATAGAACAAACAACGGGGAGGGGGTGGGGGAGGGGTCGAGTACACAGGTCGGTCACTTGGGAAACCAGAAAGCCCTCAGGTGATAAAATCACTTGTAGTTCCTCAACAAAAACAAACAAAAAAAGAATGAACAAAGCAATATATTTGGAAAACATCTTCATTTAGTGTTCCCTACATGTTGATAGCTATTCTTTGTAACGAGACAACCCCTTTAAAGGGGTTTCCCGTCTTTGCGTTTCTGGGTTGGAGCCAACAGGTATCTCACTACGAGCCGGTCTAAAGAGAACAGGATGAGGCCATGCATAATTCTCCCTACTGATTTCCATGGGAGTTGCTAAAATAGCCGAGTGTCTGGCTACATTTAAAACGTGCGACCTTTGTCTTTCTGACTACATTTGCTCTATTTGCCAAATATACACAATTTCTGTGTGGGACACAAAAGAGCAGGGAAATAGAGCAAATGTAGTCCACAAGAAACTGTGTTTGTTCTACCGATTTCTATGGGCCCGCCTGTTGAAAAGCAAAGCAAACTGTGCTCCATTCGATTCAGAAAATGAATGGGGAGAACCGCACTTGTGCACTTACCTCTTTTTGGACTACGTTTGCTTTATTTGCCAAATTTAAATGCTTTAGTGCAGAACAGGGAAATAGATCAAACGTAGTCCATTTCTATGGACCACTTCATTATTGCAATATCCATTGGGTTACAGCCAAGTGAACGGTGATCAGCTCTATCCAGAATTCATATTGAAATGGAGAGAATTGCACAAGCCCAACCATTTCTCCGTTGTCCGAGGCCAGCTCATAGCAAGCTACAAGTTACTTCAAAAATCCGAACAAATTGGTCCAATAGAGGCTCAACACAAACCATAAATCCAAAAAATAAACCTCTTATCCAGACTTATATTTTACTTACTTTTCACCAGGTATTTCCACTGAAGAGTGTGCTGACCTGGGATGAAACGCGTATGAAGTTTAACATAAATGTGGATTATGATCTGATTTTAAGGTTAAAAATATATATGTATCATAATTGGATTTGATAAGTTGGAAGAGCAATATATATGGAAATTGCCCTTTATGTACCCTTGCATTGTCCTTTTGATAGATTCCCAAAACAGTTAGTTAGGGAAATCAGTAGGGCAAACTAGAAGTGTGGGGTCACCTTTATCGGGGCGGTTACCCTCGAAGGCCTCCCTTTAGGGTAAAAAGTTATTAGGGAGAGATAAATGATTGTGTCACAACTCTCAGATATTTTTTCATGTTTGAATATGTTGTCCCCATCAGTCTAAGTTTTTAGGTAAAATATATATCTGGATAAGTATTCTTAAACCATCATTAAAAAAGTTACCATAAGTTTTAATAGAGGTTTATTTTTTGGATTCAAGCTACAAGTTAGCCTCAGACCTGGAAATAACAAAATGAAAAAGTCCTCAATACACGTTAGAGTCAGCCAAACCTACCTACTAAACTGCCAGAACTGTTTAAAGGATACAAGGGTCTTCTGACTCTACCCTGACTGATAATATCAGGGGAAGAAAAATTGGCATGTGGAATTCCAACACCCGATACTGCTCTCCAAGAAAAATAGTTGTCAGGGATGTTTGGCTGCTGCCCAATTCCCTCTACCCATCGAAAACCTATCCATGCTCAGCTCACCAGCGTGCACATGCAGGTGATGGTCTGGAGGAGCATGGTCACTTTTACTGTAAAGCTAGCTATACATGCAAGTCAAGAGATAGAAACCAATGCCAGAGGAAGGACAGATTGCAGCTTATATAATGTGATTTTATATGTGCAGTTTATGATAGATACAATGAATGACTATTTTCACTATAGAAGAGTGAAGTATTTTGTAAGTCATGGCACGTGCTATAAAAAGGTGCAATGTTCCCAAGTACGACCTTGAGCTATAACAAGGTCACAAGTGGCGCGGTCTGCCTATAGACGATGTATGGCAGATAACAGCTGATGACTTCTTCGGTATGTCGAGTAAACAAGCTCATTAAAGAACATTACCAACTTCAAAGACATCAGCTAAAGCTTCACAGATGTTTTATATTTGCGTGCACTTGAGCAGAAGGCCGGGCATTGTAATCAGATCCCAACATGTGGACATCGCTGCCTGGTAACCTCCATATACAGTGTCAGCGTGTAATGGATAAACACTCACTACATTAGCACTTAGGGGCCATATGTTCCACAAGCTATCTGTCATAGGCATGGGTGAGGAAATACACGGACTACTAGAAAGAAGACAGCCAAGGTCGGATAGTTCCCTACAGCCCCGGGCAAGGCACAGGCCGCTCTGCCCTTTGTACCGCTCACGTATAATCCCTCGTCTGACATGTTACACAATGCACCAGCAGTATAAAATGACTTCCAGGACCATAAAGGTCTGCAGCCTTCTGAAGGCGTGACCCGATTTGTATGCTGACCGACTGGAAATTAAGATTTTACTGCTGTATAAAGCGACTTGTACTGAGGGGGCGGTTGTTCTCAGATCTGCTGTCTAGCGCTACCCTCCCTGGACAATAAATGACATGGGTCTGTATGACCCTTGAGCCGATTACCCCTGCCTTGTCTGCTAAAGTTGTTGTATCTTTTGAGGAGGCAAGCCCTGCACATGGCCAATGAGAGACAGGACAGCGCCACCTTTAGGGTATGTTCACACGGCATTTTTGAAGAGTAAATTTACGCTTCAAAAAACACCCGATTTAGAGGCTTATTTTGAAGTGGTGTTTTTAAAAATCCTCTCCCTATTGTTGACTATGGGGATTTTATGGCCACAATTGTATCCAAAAACGGCTCGCAATTACGCTTGTGAAATCTGCTTCGTGTGAACAAGGCGTATTTTACATTATATTCAATGAACAATGATTTGAAACTTGTCCGAGGCCGATTTTGGGCCATTTTTTAAGCGCGTCAAAAGGCGCTAAAAATGGCCCGAAGAAACACTGTGTGAACATGCCCTCCAATTTTGGATCCGTTATTAGATGTGTGTTTGGATCCGTGTTTTGGACTCTAAATGGACCTAAACACGCATCTAATAATGTGAAGTGTGATTGACATTGCTTTCAGTGTAAAACACGCATCGTCGTTCAGACCAGTGATTGCGGGTTTCTGCTACAGCCAAGCACACACCTCCATGTTGGATGTGATTTACGCAGTGCTTTTGGATTTGTTTTTCAGATCCAAAAGGGATCTAACACTCCGTGTGAACACACCCTTATGGGCCATTCACTTGGGGTTATGCCCTCTGTCTGTAGTATCTATTGGGGGACGGATACCGAGTGGGAGCCGCAGCAGTCACACAGGATACAGCAAAGGTAGTCTCTTTTGGACCAGGTTTGCTTTCCAAAATGTATACACGTGCAGGACACAAGAGCATGGTCCATGGCGCGGTTCACTTCTGGGTTGGAGCTCCATTTGGAGCCTATGTCAGAGAGGTGGCGCTGGATCTGTTACATGACAGACCCCAACGGCACTTGACAGACCCATTGACTAATAGGGTCCATCAGGTTTCAATCATGGTGTCGTCTTAACGAGAAAAATAGTGCAGCATTTTTTCGGTCATTTTTGACAGATTCTGTGAAGGAGGCTCCTAACGAAACCGCCAATGCAGATGTGACCTGGGCCTAGCATAATTTTATATCCACAGAGCAGAACGCCATGTGAACAGAACTTTACTTGGAGTAGCCCACTTTTATAGGCCCCATGTCCTTATAGGGGTTGTTTCACTATGGATATTGATGGAATATGGTTAGGATATGCCATCAATATCCGATAGGCACGGGTCCCAGAGGTGAGAGCTACGCTTATCATGAGAACAAAAACATAAAATAGTCAGCTCACTCAATACAATAGCCCTATCCATTAGATGAACATGGTTAGCGGAGGCCAAACCCCAACCAACAAACCCGAAATGAATTGCTCAGCTTCACCTCCAGAGAGTCCAAACTGAATCGCTGACGTGTTTCAGATTATACATTCTTAAAGGGGTTTTGCCACAATCTCATTTCATACCTCCTGTATCCAGCTCTTTGTGCTCATAAAGGGGCGTGTGTGATTTGTTTGACTTGTATATCATGTGACCCAGCAGGATGACATCACCAGACCTTTCCTCTCTGTAGTCAAAGAAAGGTCTGTTTATGTAAAGCATTGTGAGTAGCTGAGAAGTAAGGTTTTTGCTTCCAGGCACAAGGGTCCTCGGATCAAATCCCTGCAGGAACCAAACCTGTGTTTTGTTTTTTTTTTTCCTCTTTCTCAATGCACAAACCTCATTGAGGCTTCTTTTTTTTATTTATTTGCACTGTTTGACAAATTACTAAGTAGGACAGAGGACGGGAGTAGAGTGATAACACTTGGGGTTTGAACACTCAGTAGCTGCCTGAGAGCCTAGGTGATGTCTGAGAATGTCTGGCCAGGATTGAGGAGCTCTCAGCCCTGGTCGTATCCCCTGGAGACGAGCTGTAAACAATGGATCACTAAAGGAGCAGCTAAAACAAAAACGGTGCAGAATTTTTAATAATGATGAAAATGTTTGTCATTTCATTTGCAAACTTCCCATGTCAATTTTACTTTGTGGCAAAACCCCATTAATTGTAGCTATGATTAAGGATGTATAATCTGAAACACGTCAGCGATGCATGTGAATGATGTAGGAAAAAAAAAACACATTACTTTGAGATTTGGAATTTTAATGGATTTCAACAAAAAAAAGGGAGAGATTTTATTAACAATTTGGACTGTCTGGATGTGAAGCTGATAATCTGGTTCCATATCTTGAGACCGAGCTCCGAAATATGGAACTTCCACTGGCCCCAACTGAAGAGTCCGGACCACCTTTCCGTTCAAAACAGAGAGGTTTCGCGGCTTGTTCTCAAGATATGTGTGGGTCCCAGAGATGGAACCTGCACCTATCAGACATAGGCAGCATATTCTAGTGATATACCATCAATGTCTAAAGTGAGACAACCCCTTTAACGATAATCTTCTAATCCCCATTCCTTATGCTAGCCCATAATACATACAACAAGTAGAAAACACGGAGATATGGATTAGGCCCTTTTTTAGAGCAGGTGGCAGAAGACCAGGGTAGCATAGCAAAGTACCATAGACAAACCTGTGTGTTCCCGTGTCATGAAGGAATTAATGGGAAAAAAAAAAAACCCAAAATGTCTGCCTGTCCATCAGTGCAAAAACATAATGGCATAGTGGGAAGAATGGGCCAGATAACTGGGATCCATTCCCACCAATGTACGATATCAACCCGAATACTATAAGGCTAGGTTCACACGGTGTATTTGCAGGCTGTAATTACGCCGTGTAGCCGGGGCGGAAGCGGGGGGCCAGCACCTCGCCGGCCCATAGACTCATTACCAGCGGCGCGTATACGCCGCTGGTAATTCACATGTCCCTTATCTCCCCCCTCGGCGTATTCGCCGGGCAGGGAGAGGAGACGTTATCCATAGCTCTCTATCAGAACTGTGGATTACCGTAATGACTGGGACGTATTCCAGCCGTAATTCGCGCAGTACGGCGCATAATTACGGACTGAAATACGTCCTGGTTTAAGCCGTGTGAACATAACCTTTGTGCCTTATTCAAGTAGTAGCGAGTCTGCCGGGCACTGGGGTATGACCAATACAGAATGACACTGTAAACTCTACATGGCCAGGGATGGATTCAGGGGAATACATTTTATGCTGAAATTGGTCATTACAATGTCATGATATATGTATAATCTTTATTTAAAATACATTTTAACAACATATTTCGATCCTACTATACAATAAGTGACCGACACCAACTGGTAGATGGGTTCAATATAGAATTTCCTGGTTGAAACTCTAGACAGTCAGTGGGTATATAAACCTATAGCTGTGTCATGTCCATGCAATAACCCATCCAAATGCACAGGCCTCCTAAGGAAAAACCCACTGAAAATGCAATTTTTCTTAGCGTTTGTGTGAGACACTGAACAGGAAGCTTAAAGATTGCACAGAATTTGAAGAACATGGCTGCTTTCTTCCAGAAACACATCCAGTCTTGCCCGTGGGTGGCATATGGTATTGCAGTTTTGCTCAATTAAAGCAAATGCGACTGAGCTGTAATACCAAACATAACCTGCGGCTAGGGGTGGCGCTATTTTTTTTTTCTTTTAAATAATTTTTTTATAATCCTGGACGACACTTGTAACAACCATCACCATCCGTCTCAAAGTAACCTCATTCCACATCTTAAACGTGGTAGCCGCTCGCAGATCTTCCGCCCGACGACTTTCCCGTAAACATGCAGAAACATTTGGCTCAGCAGAATGCGGATGTTATTTCAGTTTGGGGATAAGCAGTGATCAGTCACCTCCGACACCGCTTATCCCAGGAACACGAAGGATAATCCGACCTATGACAGTCTCGTTTGCTTGAGAAGAAGACCTCTGAGGACAAGAAGCCCCAGTGCACAAATTCTGGCTACATTTACTCTGATCAGCTTCATGGACCAACATGCTACCTGAAAAAACACAGGAGCATCACTATACAGGACTCGTGTCCATGGGTGTATTACAGGGTGCACTGCATGGGCCGCTATTGTATCCGAGTAGCAATCCAAGTTTTGTTGTATATTCTAAAAGACTTATGGGAAATGAGCGAAGACTCTGTAATGCCACCTATAGGATGCGACTCATTGAGCCTTATAATGTGAATGGGATTAAATGCCAACTAGACACAGGCAGTCCTCAACTTACACTGTTCCAATTTACATCTGTCCCCTAGTTACAAACTTATGTTACCCTAGTTACAGATTTATGGGGCATGCTGGCACTTGTAGTTCCACAGCAGATAGTAGCAGCAGAACGACAAGTTCCAGCATGCCACAGCAGCACATGGAGGTGAAAATGAGGTGATTTTTTTAACAGGGGCACAGACAGCAAAACAAATGTGAAAACCCTTCCCTGCACTTTCTAAAACTGGAAAAAAAACTTTTGTGCAGGGGTTACATTTAATAAATCTACCTGTTCTGACTTACATACAAATTCAACGTAACAAACCTACAGTCCTTATCCTGTTAGTAACCCAGGGATTTTCTATATTCATCTTCATACAGCAGTATTAAGTGTCTGCGCCTCATCAGAGTATAAGGGCTCATTCACACGGCTTATTTCAGAACGTATTTATGGTCGGATTTCCAATCGTAAATACGTTCCAAAATCAGTCTGAAATAAGTTGCAGGCAATTTAATATTGCTTTTAATGGGAAATACGTGTCGTCGTTCAGACGACAAGTATTTCCGTGCTGTATTGCCGCCGCGGATTTGTGGCCGCAATACGGCATGTCAATTATTGGGACGGATTTCGCGATGGTTCCACCCCATATAATGAATGGGGATAGTAAATCCGTCGCGAAATACGTGCCACACTTAGTGACACTTATTTCACACTGATTTTCAACTGATTTCAGAACGGATTTACGATCAGAAATACGACGTAAATACGTTCTGAAATAAGCCGTATGAACTTCGCCTAATACTGGTTGGTTAGGAGAGAGGCTTCTGGGATAGCTTGAAAGGGGTAACGATCTTCATTAGGGAGAATCATTACATAGGTGTATGGAGACTTATATACCATTCGTTGCTCTACTAAAATTGTCCAATTTTGCAACATGCGGCCTAAATGCTAGAACCCTTACTGGAGGCATTACTATCCTTGTCATTCCCTTAAATCTGCTACTTTAACGGCAGTAAGTCACCAATCCAGCTGCCCACTATGTAGAGAAGGTGGCACTCAGTACACCACGAATGGTGCGGTGATCCACTTCCAAGGAACATTCACTTTTTTTACTCCAGTTACTTTTCTTGACTGAAGAAACTTTTTGCCATGGCTGTAACAATGTTGTAGTAGGAGGGTTATACATTTACAGAAAATCCAGCTTGGGCCTAACAATAACATAAGTTGCCCAATTCAACTTTTTGGCATCCCCCTGGAAGGCTACACAGTGGTGCTCATCCTCATTCACTTCTACAGACTTCAAAACATGGCATACTACGTCTCAGACACAGAGCAGATGACAGATGGAAAGCTTTGCCCACCGTCACTGGTAATGGACATGAAGAACCGTCCAGACGACAAGTACAAAGGGTTTAAAATAAGGAACTGGGCAGATGACTTCATAGGTTACCGACTCACAAGGAAGGGGATCTTCATGTCGCAATGGAACAGAAACCTTTATATTCCCTTTTGTGGATTTCACAAAACAGCTAAAATTACTAGAATCCAGGGTTTATAGGAGGTTTTCAGGGTCAACATTGTGTAATGGACACTGGTTGCACCCCCCCTCCTCCCCTCCATGCATTACACAACCATGACCGTAGAGCCCGGCCCTGCATCGGCACTATGGCACGTCTGGCATCCGTCACATGGGCCTAATAATATTACTAGAAGGAACAGAAAACTGAGCAGGACTTCCCAGGCTGAAAATAGCACCCGGCTCGATCAATAAGCGTATGTCCGAGTACTAACTCAGGGCCGGATCAGGTGTCATAGTCATATATTAGTTCAGGATGCAAAGTTCTTTCACATTCCTTACACGGCCGACAGGAAACCTGCGTATCATATAGACAGAGCCAGCTCCACCTTCCTCCACGGTTTACATGTACAGATTCTTCCCCAATAAGACACAGGTCTCAATTGTGACCCTCTCTCTGACGAAGCTGCTCCTGCTCATTCACTAAAAGGTTGCATGAAATTAGAAACAGCACCCCTGGTCGCACCAGTACCCCAGCACGCCAACTCCAAGTTCAAACGAAAGGTATGAGGGGAAAGTTCTCCCTTTAAAGGGGTTGTCTCACTACAAGGATTACTTTTTATGTTAAAGATCTTGCAAAGACAAGCCACTTTGCAATATATGTCCATTAACAGTGTCCTACCTATTCCTAGATATCCCCTCTTGTATGGGCTGCATCAGCACCTCAGGTTGCTATAGCTACAGACCTGTTTGATCTATCCTGATAGGCTGCCAGCGCTGGTTGCTATAGCTACAGACCTGGCTTCTACTGCAGCCTAGTGGAAACCAGTAAACATGCCCCTTAATTCAAAGTGAAACCAAGAAAAGAGAACTGAGGTGAGAGGAATCAATGTAGTGAGACAACCCCTTTAAGGCCGGATTAATATCCGTCCAAGAGGACCAGGCTGAGATAAATGTGTGGGATTGACCAGTTCTGTAGGCCAGTATTTTTTCAACTGGTAGATACGATCTCAATCACTTCCAAGACCAAATGTAGATTTCTATTTTTCCGGTGTCAAGCAATTACCAGCCTAGCAGCATGCAGGACATGTAGGTTCCCATCTGTATTGAGGTCGCCTTGCTGTTGGCAGGTGGGACTTATATAGTTTTGATCAAACATGTAAACTAAGAACCTCAAAAATTCAAAGTATCAGAAATGCTTTTCCAAAAATTCCTATGTACCTTTTGACTGTTTTTTACTGCTAGTAGAGTGCTGCTGATATTGGATTGTGTTTGCATTTTGCTGCCACACCAGCATGCACCCATGCTTATTTTTTAAAACAAAACTTTTTGAATGTGCAGACCAAACATTGTTTTTCTAGCATGCAGGATATGACATACAATTACTTTGTTCAGTGATGGGACTTTTTTGAAGTCTATCAGGAAAAAGAGCAAATTCTGGTGAGTTTGGACAAGATATCCTCGACGAATTTAGAAGCCAAAACAAGAACGGCATTGAAGGATGTTAAAACTGGGCACTGCCAGAAAATGTGAAGAAGAAGAGAGCCTTGAGATCCACACGCCCGCCAATACCGTGCTGATGAAGAAGGGTAGATCAACGATCGTCTGAGAGGCGTGTGGTACCAATGTGTCAGTAACTCATGGTATTGCTCTCCGAAGCTGGCCGAGGCAGACGATTCGTGATCCCAATGTACTGCAGCTATTGTTGGAAGAAAAGTTTTTTCCCAGGTCTCTTTCCTATTTTGGGATAGTGGGCATCTTCTCATAATTATTGGTGATCATATTATAGATCATTTTAGTACCTTTTGGAATTTTTATTGTCAAGAATATTGATCTTATGCCAACATTTACATAATACCTACTGTATTTTGGCTTATTGTGTTATTTTCTAGATATCTATATTGCAAGGTATACCAAATAGTGTTTATTTCTTTGCTGAAAAAAAGCTCAAAAATGTATTGGTGAACAAAAATCGGATTTGCCACATGCTATGGCAGGAAAGAAAAGGAATGGGGACAGGAGGAGGGAATAAGATACAGCACCGACCAGGGTAGGGTCAGGATGTCCACATTTAGGGCAACATGTATGAACGGGGCTGCGCCAGATATCTGCCGTCTTTTCAGCTCGACATCAGGCGCAGCCCTGTTCATACATGTCTAAATCTCCCGCATGCCAATATCAGGCGGCCCTTTGTAATGCGCCCGATCTCGGGGGGGCGGAGCGCACTAGAACCGTGCCAAGATATAGATTTATAGCTTCAGTACGGCATTTCTGGGCACATTACAGCTGGAACAGGTAGAGCACTTTCAAAAGTGTTATACCTGATCCAGAAATGTTGCCCCAGCGCTAGAATGCACCCGATTTATGACCCGCTTTAGAGTGGGTTCATAAATCAGGCGCGTTCTATGCCAGTATAATTGGCATGAAATTTGGCGTGTTAACGCTACACTTGATGCATGTCGCCCTTAGTATCTGGGTCCGGCTGGTTTTGTTGTGTAAGATGTATACATCACAAGTGTTTGCAGCCCATGGATTTGATAAAGCTCTATGTATCCCCATTATACATATGAACTCAGAGCCTATAGTTTCCATACACAACCCTGCAAGAACTCTTATTCTCCAGGACGGCTCCACACTCGCAGCGGCTCTGCTCCATCTGCTGCAGGATTGTGCAATCCGACGGTAACATTACATGATGTGGCTGCTGAATCCAGATGTATTCGGAAAAGAAAATATAATAAAAGGCGCCTTTGGCAGAGGGAGGAGAGGGGAAGTGCAGAGGTCTGGTTGCGCAAGAGTCTCAGCCGTCCCAACAACTCCCTGCTGTGCAGAGTGTAGAGGAGCTCACACGCACAGGGATCCTTCAGGGGGACTGTGAACGTCCAACCAGCGCCGACACCACCTCCTCGCACACTGCAGCTCCTCCACACAGAGCAGAGGAAACCCGAAATCTGACGGTGCTCACCTAGAGACAGATAAAGCAATGCACGGCGCCAGGGGTACGAGCCGCTCTGATGCAACCCAGGGTGCAAATCCGGGACGTTCCGACACAAGTTCTCGTCATTGCTTTGCACTCAAGCTTCCCTTATGCCGAGTTTCAGGCTAGTTTCCATACATACATTTGGACGGTAGCACTATCCAGTCCACCAAACTGACAATGGGCAACATTCTGGTCTATGGTTTTGGAGTAAGTGTAACCGGTGTGTACACGGTGTGTCTGCCTCAGGTTGTTGCTGCTACAATACAAATCATCATGGTGTCTATATTACCTTTCAAAACAATAAAAAAAAAAAAAAAAAAAAAAAAAAAAAATTGTGAACATTTAGAAGCCTGCCTACGTTCACACAGCGCCATGTACCTGTGCCGCAATATGCCTGCCGTGGAGTACGTACTGACCACTGCAAACTTTTAACAGCGCCACGGCCCGGCCTCCTATAACATTGTTCTCCCCTGACGCGTACTCGTCTGTAAAAAGGAACGTCTCTTCTTTTTACCGGCGCACAATAAGAGCCAGTGACTACGCAGGGAAATCATAGCACTCATTCAGCGCTATGATTTTACCGTATTGCAGCGCCGAAGTACACCCTGCAAATTCATTGTGGACTGAACATACCTTAAAGAGAACCTGTCACAGTTTTTGCCCCTCTGGCTGAGGACAGCACAAGCTAGTGTCAGACCTGCTGTTTCCAGTGCTGTGTCCCTTATTCTGTAAGATACTGGAGTTTTCGTGTATTTAATTCTCAAATCTGCAGTTTTCAGCCAGAAGAGTCATTCAAAGAGTCCTTCAGAGTCAGTTTTTTTCAAACCCGGCCAATCAGAGGCTAGCCCCGCCCACCTCAACTGACAAACCTATTACTTTGAATAAGAAGAAACATGTGAATAACTGTCAGTGGGCGGGGCTAGCCTTTGGTGGGCGGAGCTAAGATCTACTCACAAATAAGATTTGAGGGGTAAATGCTCTAAAACTGCTGCATCTTATAGAATAAGGGACTCAGTGCTGGGAACAGCAGGTCTGACACTAGCTTGTGCTGCCCTCAGCAAGGGGGGCATAACCTATGTGACAGGTTCCCTTTAAGGCCTTGTCTACACAGCACTGGTTTTTGGTTGAATCTTTAAGCAAATTCAGTACAGGCAGACCCCGACTTATATCTGTCCCCTACTTACAAACGGAGACTTATGGGGCATGCTGGCACTTGTAGTTCCATGTTCCACAGCAGATAGTAGCTATGGACTTACATACAAATTCAACTTAAGAACAAACCTCCAGTCCCCATACTGTTCGTAACCTGTGAACTGCCTGTATTTAGAATCAGCAAAAATCCGCCTGTAAAGCTGTCCCCATAGACCGCAACACCTGAGCTGTAGTCTACACAGCACGGATTTTCTGACGCCGGAATATAGAACGTGCTCTATTGCAGGCCGTATTACGGTGGATTCTAGTACAATTCTACGTACTGGGCGGTGTTAAGATACTGTCGGATTTCGGACGCCATTTTAACATTGCCATGTAGACGTAGCCTCAGACACACTCAGTAAGGCCCGATTCATATACCATTTCCAGTTTTAGGAATAGAAAACCGAAAAGAACAGCGGTTCTGGATCAGTCACCAACAATGAACCGCACTGACTATAATGGGATCCATCAATATAATAAAAAAATAGGGTATCGTTCTGCCCGATTTTCCCAAATTTTGGGGGGCAGAATCTGTACCAGAGGTGAATCTGTATAACCTTGTAAACCTTAATCTTCACAATTTTATAAAACGTGCAGGAGGCTCGGCCTCAGACGTGCTGAATCCTGGGCAGCCAGCTCCCAGCAGAGGCATTGGCTCTTTTCCAGTGGGTATGGCTGGTTTCTAAGGGCACTTCTTACTCCTCTTTTTTGCACTCCGTTGGATTAGCCCTCTCTTAATAAATCTAAGGCTACGTTCACATCTGCGCTCGTATTACCGGTTCAGCATGGAAGCAGAAAAAGGGCGGCTCTGCTGGATCCGTTTCATGATGAACACCAACGCCTGACCAACTCCACTGACTATGATGGGGTTTGTTGGTTTTCCGTCAAGGTGCCCAACATTTTGACAGACAAAAAAAAAAAAAAAAAAAAATCTGCGGGTGCACTATTTTTTCCATGATTTTTGACAGATCATGTGATAGAGGCTCCTAATGGAAACTCAGACGCAGTGGTGAACTAGACCTAAGGCAAATCGCTTTCCCCCTAGGGAACCAAACTCCGCACGAGCTCAGTTTTTTTTTAAAGTTAAAGGGGTTGTCTCACTACAAGACTGCATTTTATGTTAAAAATCTTGGAAAAACAAGTTACTTTGTAAAATGTATCCATTAACAGTGTCCTACCTATTCCTAGATATCCACTCTTGTATGAACTGCATCACCTCCTCAGGTCGTTATAGCTACAGACCTGTTCATTCTCTCCTGATAGGCTGCTAGCACTGGTCACTATAGCTACAGACCTGGCTTCTACTGCAGCCTAGTGGAAGCCAGTAAACACGCCCCTGAATTCAAAATGAAACCAAGAAAACAGGACTGAGGTAAGATGAATCAATGTAGTGAGACAACCCCTTTCAAGGGGGTTCTCACTACAATGATCAGCTTTTAAGCAAAGGTAAATAAAGACTATTACCAAATACATTGATGTTCTGATTTTGCTTTGTTTAGAAGATAAAAGAGATTATCTTCTGCTTGTGTGCACAAGCTTCTCTAGGTTACCGACCAGCTCTCTCCTCTCATTGCTGGAGCAGCCCTCTCTGACCATGGTAACATCACTCCCTGCTGTGTGCGTTATCTCCAGCACAGATGCTTGTTCATTTATGTTACTGACAAACTTAACCCCTTAGAGCTCTGTAGCTTTGTGCACTACAGTTTATAAACCATCCTGCACACAGGTCCCTCTAACAGGCTCAGCTAGGCATAACAGAGCTGCTATGCCAATCACTGCTATAGAACCACTTACAGTCTGAACAGGAAGAATGAGCCTGAAGCTAGCTGTGTAGAGCAGGCTCTGGGAAACAGCATAGTGAGAAGACCCCTTTAAGTAAAATTCTAAAAATAAACCATGCTTTTCTTCTGATCACATTAAACGTACAGCTCAAGTTGGGAGGCCCTGTTCACATCATGTTAGTGATCTCCTCACGGCGGTTACGTATTAAAAAAAAAAGGTCCCAGTGTTCGCTTCACCGCAGGGCTGTGGCTATCCGGTGCTATAGGTTCAGTGAATACACCTTGAGGCGGCTAGGTGCTGGGTTGGGCTGTCAGAGCTATGCCAACACTCAAAGTTGCTGAACGGAGCGGTGTCAAGGTGCCAGAGCGCCATATCCAAGACGGCACTCCGCTCCCTGTGCTGGCACCGCCACTCCTGCCAAGCGCTGACTGCATCCTCCATGGAAAGTGGAGAGCCGGTTCTTCTGTGCCCGAGCTCTTGTGGGCCATAGCAAATGACCCGACAGGCCAGATTCGGCCACAAGCCTTACGTTTGACACGTGCTGTATACTATTCTCCAGAGCCAAATGGTCCATTCTGCTATTTTACACTTTATTTTGAGGCATATAGGCTAATGGTGCTCTATTAATACACCTATATGTCCTCCAAAAGCAGAGATTACAAGGGTGATCTGAACAGGATCTTACATACAAATAAACTAGATCCCAAAGCTATGAACAGATCCCCGAGTCCCACAGCTGATGTGGTTGCCCGGGGACTAGGGGCCACACGGATCCTGCCGAGGGACGATGTTACCATGTGGACGTCACCCTGGTTTACAACACACAGCAGTGAGCGGTATATACAGGGCTCGTACGGGAAGCACCTTATAGTGAAAAACAAATGTTATGATAAAAATGTAAAAAAAAAAAAAAGAAGTTCCAGATAAAACATTACAAGGAGATAGAATTTGAGCAGCTTTAAAAGGGTTTTGCCACGAAGTAAAATTGACATGGAAAGTTTGCAAATGAAATAAAGGTTAAAGTTAATGTCCGTGTATCTGCTGATCTGCCTAAATAAGCAGGTTAGTCGAGTGAGGTCAGTTAAGTTTTTTGTTTAGGAGAAAGTTCCTCGGGAAAAACTAATAAAAGCTTTCGTAATCACAGCGCTGCTGACCCGCTCTACTCCAACAGCAAAGGAAAACAAGATTCATCCTGGTGTTTAAAGGGGTTTTGCCACAAAGTAAAATTGACGGGGAAAGCTTGCAAATGAAATAATAAACATTTTCACCATTTTTCCCATTACAAATTCTGCACCGATTTTGTTTTAGCTGCTTCCTTTAGTGATCCATTGTTTACAGCTCTCTCCAGGGGTACGACCAGGGCTGAGAGCTCCTCAGTCCGGTCGCAATGCTCAGACCATCACCCTCCTCTCAGGCAGCTACTGAGTTTTTAAACCCCAGGTGCTGTCACTCTACTCCTGTCCTTTCCTGCTTTCATGTCAATAAGGTTTCGTCATCATCGGATACAGTCCTGACACTTTGTAATATAATCTGTATATGGGTTCTCAGCACTATCACGCTGCTTGCTGTCAGTGAATGTGAACCTTCAGGCTCATATCTACAGCCTGCAAAGTTCATCTCAGGTGTCAGATAAACATGAACAAGAGAGGTTTTCAGCCTCTGAATGCAAATATAAGGGGGGAAAGTTTCCATTCACCGACAGCTGGCAGAGATCTTGAGAACACAAAGGAATTGAAACAGAATTTGAGAAAACGGAACTTTTCATAACAATAACCGACCTCTCACTTATAGGCCGTGTTCACACGGCGGATTTGTGAGCCGGATTGCGCTCGCAAATCCGGCATGAATAAGGGGCGGGACGGGGGCGGAGCGCCGCTCCCCGGCCCCATAGACTGTCATTATCTACGGCGCGTACGTGCATGTCACTTTCTCCCCCGCTGCGGATTCGCCGAGCGGGGAGGAGCGACGGAATCCACGTTCTCTATGAGAGCAGTGGATTACCGAAATTACTCCCACGGATTGGCGCCGTACTGCAGCGCAAAACCGGCGCGGAGTACGGCGCCAATCCGCGGACAAATAAGCCGTGTGAACGAGGCCATACTGTCGAACTTTGGCCATTTTTAAAGCAAAATTGTACATGTCCCATACTCACAGCTTGTAATAAGTGTCTGGAGCAGGCATCCCCAAACTGTGGCCCTCCAGCTGTTGGGAAACTACAACTCCCATCATGCCGTTCTATAATCTATATCAGTGGGAATGATGGGAGTTGTAGTTTCCCAATAGCTGGAGGGCCGCAGTTTGAGGATGCCTGGTCTGGAGTTTGAGCCCCCCTATAACATAAAACTTCAGCTCTGTTAAATGAGGAAAGGCAAATGCTTGTCAGTAATAGGCAGAAAAAAAAAGTCTCTGTAATATAGTGTGTTTTTCCAAAAAATAAGTCCTCCCCCAAAAATAAGCCCTAGCCCGATTTTCACAGATTCTTGGAGCAGACGCTGAACATAAGCCCTACTCCAAAAATAAGCCCTAGTTAGACAACACCTCCTGAGTGATGTCACCTGGTGCCTGCCTCCTGGGCAGGGCTGTTCCCGAGCCCCACCCACCCAGATAAACTGCCTGTTAGGCTATGTCCACACTGCACATGATTACGATCGTATCTCCGGCGCTTTTCGTTTTTTAAAAGCGCTGGAGATACGATCGTCAGTGTGGTGCCATAGACGGCAATAGAAAAGACGAGTTGCTGTCTACACAGCTCGTCTTTTCTCTGCCTGTCTTTCGGCAGCGGCGTATTATACAACATGTTGTATAATACACCGACGCTTCTCATCTTCTCGACGTCGTCCCATACAATGCTATTGCATGGGGGGCGTCGGGAAAACGAGAAGCGGCCGCGGCTTTTGCACAAAGCGTGACAAAAGCCGCGGTCCTGCATCAGAGAAAGAACGGCCGCTTTAAGGGCCGTTTTTTATCTGATGCAGTGTAGACATAGCCTTAGACTGGATGCTTTGTGGAAACCTCCAGTGTTTTCAAGCTGAAGGACCTGAGATGTCATTCACATGACTCGCAGGTCCTTCAGCCCAGGCCATAGAGTGCAATGTGTAAGTGAAAGTTCAATGTATACACACACACTCACATTCATACAATCACACAAACAATCCCTTATTTAAAGGGTTGTTATCGTTTCATTAAATGGTCTTCAGAATAAGGCAACAGTGAAAACAAGCAACTTTGCAATTGGATGCCATTAGCATAGCTGCCTTGTTCTCACAGTGTCCCTTATCTTGTATTTTTATTTACACTGATATCCAGTGTGGGTCTAATCCCTCCTCCTTGCAATTCACTAGCTGAGAGCTCACTTACATTATGTACAGCCCCTGGGTCGATTCACGGAGCTGTGTGTCTGACTCAGAGTTAGGGGCCGTAGCATTTTCTGGCTCCTCACCTAGCAGAAACGGACTGAGAGCCGATTGTACAATGAGAAAACATGACAGTTTTGACCCTGTGCCTAACTCTCCTGCATACACGCAGATCTGTGCCGTTCTTAGAAAGCTGTAATACAGCTCCAGCTGTGAGAGATCAGTGCTCAGATTAGATTGAATGCAGCCTGTGGTATGTATACAGCTCTTATAAAATAAGACTGATAGGGAGAGACACAGTGATATGTGGACTCAGAGGGGAGGGGAGGGGGGGGAGGGGAGTCTCAGCAGTGAAGGGGGGATGATGTCATCCAGCTGGGAGGGGAAGAAACGCCCCTGCATTCACAGAGCTGGGAAGCTAAGAGAAGTGTGAATCAGCCGGAGTAAGGAAGCGATACATCCCCTTTAAAGTGTGGCTACTGTGACTTGTAGTTCCCCAGCATGTCACACTTTCAAGATAAGGAACTGAACGAATAGACACACACGCCATGGTTTTTGACTATAAGTTATGTACTGTGTGCACGTGTGTATAATATATATATATATATATATATATATATATATATATATATATATATATATATATATATATTATATATATTTATGACATACAGTACATAACCTATAGTCAAAAACCATGGGGTGTGTGTCTATAAGTGCTGGTACTTGTAGTTCCACAGTAGCTGCCAAAGAATTAAGGGCCACATGTATGAAACTGTTTAGGTCTAAAACTCACTCTTAACCTATGGGCAAAAAAGTGAGTTTTAAACCTAAACAGGTTCATACGTGTGGCCCTAATGTATGTCCCAGCATGCAGTGTCTGCACCCGTCGTGCTAAAAAAAAAATAAGCCCTAGCCTTTTTTTTGGGAAATAAAACTATAAAACCCGGTCTTATTTTTAGAAAAACACAGTAGTACTTGAGCAGTGTGTAGCCATATACATCAGATAATAACCTTCCCCTCCTAAAAGACACCGGACCCCACATACATAACTCACATTTTTAATAATTTAGACATTTAACTCTTCATAAGGAAACAAATGTCTAAAGAAAATTCCCTGCTAAACTATTGCTTCCCACTGAGCCATTTACTGCTCGTGCTCAAGGTCAGTAGGTAAAATCCTAATTTCCGTCTTCCTGGAAAGCAGAACTGATCAGAGGCGACTCCACCAGATGTCTCCTATATCATGGTCTTTGTAAAGCCTGGTTCACCAAGTACCACACGTCAAATACATGGGTTTTTCAGCCGTATTACAAATTTGGTTATTGACAAATGTTCTTTTTACACATGTTTTGTTTTTTACCTGTAAATCACAAAATTTGCAGCAAAACACATTTGGCGACGGTCCAAGAGGCGCACCGCTGCTATGTGTGAACTCAGCCTAAAGCAAACTGGCTCTAATCCAGAAGGAAGGAAACGGTCCCTCTAGCCAATGTCCGATCCATCACAGGAATTTTAGCTGTACGTTTAATGTGATCAGAAGAAGCATGGGTTATTTTTAGAATTTTACCTAAAGGGGTGTTCTCACTATGCTGTTTCACATAGGCTGCTGCTCACAGCCAGCTTCAGGCTCACTCTTCCTGTTCAGTCTGTAAGTGGTTCTATAGCTGTGATTGGCATATAAACTCTGTCATTCCTAGCTGAGCCTGTTTAGGGACAGGAGGTTTTGTAAACTGTAGTGCACAAAGCTACACAGCCAGCTTCACACTCCTACTTCCTGTTCAGGTTGTGGGTGATTCTACAGCACTGACTGATATTTCAGTTCTGCGATTCCTAGCTGAGACTGTTAAGAGGGACATTGGTAATGGAAAGGTCTAAACAGGACAGAAGGCTTCAGGGCTCTAAAGGGTTAAAGTTTAACAGTAAGAAACATAAACAAGCTCCTGAGCTGCTGCTAAGACAAAGCAGAGAGTGACTACACCTTCCAGGTCAGGGCTCAAGAGCAGAGAGAGGTGGTCGGTAACCTAGGAAACCATCTGTAAACAAGGAGATAACTGCTCTAGCTCTGAATGGAAGCAAAATCAGTAACGTATTTTGTGGTTGTGTTTATTTACCTTTGCCAACATGTTTAAAGCTATGTCAATGAGATGGGAGCCTCGGAACATGGCCGAGGATATCCTCTAAACCAGAAAACCATGGAGACAGAAGTTTCAGGGTTCTTGCCCCTCATCAGTACAGAGCAGGGACCTGAAAGGCCACACAAGGCGCCTGTGATTGTTCTGAGTGTTCTCCTTGCTGCAGCTACTGTCAGGCATCTCCAGTTTGGACCAGAAAGAACCACTACCCCCCCCCGAGAGTACAAAAAGGTTCTACATCTGGGGTTTAGGGGTCGCAGAGCGGTGGTCGGCAGCCTGCAAGCTGAAGTCTCCAAAGAACTGCAGAGCCAGACATTGAGGACACCCGCTTTAGACTATATCAATGAAGCTACCTGTAGCTGGGGCATCCCATACTCTGCTCCAAGATGTCTGAGCAACAGGAGTAACAATGGGAGTTACCACAGTTTGTATTTAGGGCTATTGTTCCTCACCTGTAAAGTCACAATGCCAATATCTTTATTCCAGAGCTTCTACATAAGCAGCCTCCATACAAGATGGCCGCTTAATGCTCAGAATGGCTTCTGGATGCTTTCTCCAGCCCTGTATTGTGTATCCTCTGTGCCGTGTACAATGTAAACATGGAGTCTTTCCGTTTTCTTAGCATCATCGTGAAACCAGTTTCCAGAGGCCGGAGCAGAGCATAGTTTTCTTCTACAATAGAGCTCTGCAGACACAGGCCACGGCCCAGCGATGAAGCCCCTGTGGTGGAGGAAGGGGGTCTGATCGGAGAATGAAAGAGGCCCATAGACCTCCATTATTCAGAAACTGTATGACACGGATGGGTGCAGCCACCCTTGTTGGCCAATCCCACCCCGGCCACAAGATTTTAGTTGGCGAATCTACCTCAGTATTATTGGGTCTGGAGCAGATGGACCCCACACAAAACAGAGACCGGCGGGTTGGATTTCTACTGGCGCCAAAGGTGCCCCATCCCTTCCCAACTAACCTGTAAGGGAAGAGCTCTCCTTAGGGAGAGCACCTATATAGGCGTGTGGAGATTCGAAATTGCCTTTTTACACCACGAAGCACCTGCATATAATAAGGCATTATGGGAAAGGAGCTGAGAAGCTCTAGCGCCCTCTTCTGGATGTAACAAATCCTCAATTTGCTTTTGACCCACTGGATCTTTGGAAAGCAATAAGTGATATCTAGCCAAGCCAGCATCACTCATCTGTATACAACCGTTTCGGGGTGTTTGCCCCTCGTCAGTACAGAGCAGAGCGAGCAACTAACCTGTAATAAGTGTCTGGAGTTAGAGTCCCTCCATAACATAACACTTCATCTCTTAAATGAGGAAGGGGGTAATGGGCAAAAAAAGGACTCTAATCTAGTAATTGGGCAGTAAGGAGCCATCTACTTTACAATTACAAGCACATCCAATGTCAGGTAAAGAAGCACCTGGAAAATCAGGAGCAATATGTCTATGGTCATCTTGAAGGGATTTTCCCATCAGGACAAGGCAACCAAATAAAGGGGGGTCCCGAATGTGCCATGAAGAGCAGCTCACGAGGCCGGTCACAGAACACCAGGCCAGGAAATGAACAGCAACCAGACCACGACTGTGGCTTCTTCTGGTCGGTTCCCAGCGCGTCGTCTCTGCTTCACGATAAAGATAAAAGACACCAGAACATTTTGTACCACAGGCGACGACAGGAACACGCGTGTCCTTCAGATAACCTTCAGACGGGTGACTGCCCCGACTATCAACACGTCCCAGGTTACCCCTTACGTAACATGAGGAGCCTCTCCAGATAAGAGTACAAGCCCTCTCCTCCCTCCAAAAACATGGTCATTATAGAAAGTCCTGAGTTGTCCTCCTTTATTATTTTTAACCTGAGCAACTAAAATACACAGCAGATCTCATGGACTTCGAGATGCGGTGCAAATGGTAAAATCCACAGATTCTTAATTTCTATTGTAGATTAAAGGGCACAAAAAAAATCCAACAGGCTGTCAGGCAACGCTGGGAGTTGTGGTTCTGCAGCAGCTGGAGAGCCACACGTTGGTGGACGCTGATCTAAACAATGACGACAACCATAACCCTCAAAGAAGAACATATATGATGTCCAATGAGGTTCTGCAGCATCAGAGGTCGCTTGGAATCCAATAGGCTGATAGCATGCTGGGAGTTGTGGTTCTGGAGAGCCAACTGTTGGGGGACACTGATCTAAACACTAGTTATAACTATATCCCTCAAAGCAGAGCTACATAGATGATGTCCAATGAGATTCTGCAGCATTTGAGGTCCAAAAAAAGTCTAACCTGTTGGAACCACAAGTCCCAGCTGACGGGGCACAACTCTCAAACACCTCATTGCTTCAAGAATGTTTTTTCTCATCCTTCTTCGGAGGAAGTGGAGACGTCACCGAGATCAAGTCCTAATCCCAGGCTGATGAAAGTAGGTGACCCCCTCCTCCTATGAATGTGGTCATAAGATCCTCCAATCACAGGAGCTGCCTTCTTGATTTAAGCTATGGATTTACAGGCCCCATTTACAGTAGATTTTCGGTCTCTCTGTGGGATGTACTTGGACTATGAAGAAGTTCCTGGGACAGATACCGCGGTGGGGCTGTGACGGGGATGTAGGGATCTGCGCACTCTCTTTTGGAGCACATCTCCCTATTTTCTGAACATATACTCTTTATATACCGTGACTCCTGTGACCGTCACCTCCCCCTTATCCATTGGGATAACATTTTCAAGCAATCCCGAAAGACGTCACTGAGGAAGAGCCGCTCAGATTTTTAACATTATAGGATTCAGACTCCAAAACTGCTACATGCATGAAAAGTGGAATATTAAGGGTATGTTCACAGAGTCAAATTTCGGCACGCATTTCGCATCATATTTGCACTCTAATACGAGCGAGATGTGCGCCGAAATGACGGTAAGCCATAGCTCTCATAGAGAACTATGGATGACGTCTCCTCTCCCCGGGCGTATTGTACACGCGGACAGATAAGTGACATGTAATTAGTTGCGGCGAATACGCGCCGCGAGTAATGAATGTCTATGAGGCCAGTAGGCTGCTGGCCCCTCCCATGCTGCGGGAGTATGCGCTTATCAGCGCGACTCCCGAACAATGTGCGCCACGAATACTAATGCACAAGCTTTACCCATCTGCTATTTCTCTCTGTGTGTGTGGCATCACCACAACTCCTAGGCAGCAGGCCCGGTGTCTTGGGGTTATTCTAGACTCTGATCTGACCTTCACCCCCTATATCCAATCCCTTGCCCACTCCTGTCACCTGCACCTCAAGAACATCTCCAGAATCCGTCCTTTTCTCACTATGGAAACAACTCAAACCCTCATTGTTGCTCTTATTCTTTCTCGTCTTGACTACTGTAACTCCCTGCTTATCGGTCTCCCTCTCTGTAAACTCTCCCCTCTCCAATCTGTCCTGAATGCAGCAGCCAGGCTTGTCTTTCTCTCCAGCCGCTATACTGATGCCTCTACCCTGTGTCAGTCACTGCACTGGTTGCCCATCCAGTACAGAATACAGCATAAACTAATCACTCTCACCCATAAAGCTCTCCATAGTGCTGCACCCCCATACATCTCCTCACTTATCTCTGTCTACCACCCTGCCCGCTCTCTCCGCTCAGCTACGGACATCAAACTACAGACCACAATCATCCGAACCTCCCATGCCCGTCTTCAAGATTTTGCACGTGCTGCACCCGTTCTCTGGAACATGATACCACGTACCATCAGGCACAATCCAAGCCTTCGCAGTTTTAAGAGTGTCCTTAAAATATATATCTTCTTAGGCAGGCCTACCATGATCCCTAATTGCTAACCCCCACCTTCTATCATGCACATTTCTGTCACTCCCTACACTAGGGCACTCACAGGCACTTATCTGTATATAGTTGTACTGTCAGGGGGGCAGGTTCACCCAATTTTTTGTTTTTTGTAAACCACCTCATACTTATGAAACATGGCCGGACCATTGTATATTCAGCACTTCTCCCCCGTTGTCTCTCCCAGGCACCCTCATAGATTGTAAGCTCTTGCGAGCAGGCACCTTGTGTCTCACCTGTAAGTAGCTTTCACTGTGTAATGTCTGTCTTTTGTCTGTAATTATTCCCTCTATATTGTAAAGTGCTGCGGAACATGTTGGCGCTATATAAATAAAGATCATTATTATTATTACACCACATTTAGGCCTCCTTCACACGGCTTATTTCAGAACGGATTTCCGATCGTAAATCGGTCCCGAAATCAGTTGAAATTCAGTGTGAAATAAGTGTCACTTACAATCCCCATTCATTATATGGGGTGAATCCGTCGCGAAATCCGGCTCAATAAGTGACAGGACCATTGTTTTTCCGGCCGTTTTGCGGCCGCAAATCCGCGGCACATTACGGCACGGAAATATGTGTCGTCTGAACGGCGACACGTATTTCCCATAGAAAGCAATATCAAATGGCCTGTTACTTATTTGGAACTGATTTCAGAACGGATTTACCATCAAAAATACAGCGGCAAATCCGTTCTGAAATAAGCCATGTGAACGAGGCCTTATTGTGTGTCTTGTCTGACAAAGGGGCGTGACCTCAGTAAAAAAAAAAAAAAAAAAAGGGTGTGGTTTTGCGGGCGTCAAAAAATTGCACCAAAATTTTGGTGCAGTTAATGGTGTAAACCAGGGGTATCAAAGTGCGGCCCTCCAGCTGTTGGGAAACTACAACTCCCATGATGCCCACGGTTATAGATTATACAAATGCATGATGGGAGTTGTAGTTTCCCCAACAGCTGGAGGGCCGCAGTTTGACACCTGTGGTATAAACGAAGCCAACTTATAAAAGGTGTAAAGTTAGACTAGTTCTATCCTGCGCCAGATCAACGAGTTACACAGTATTGAGAAATCTGCCCCACCGCGTCCCACCACCCTAAGGGCGCATCCCCACAGCATAGGACAAATACCGGCGATGAGCGGAGAAGAGCCCTCCCCCCTCCCATTGAGAAGCACAGATTCCGTCCGACGGAAGATGGTGCTTTCTCAATGTTTTGCCGCCGGCGGCAAAACCGCCGGGCTGAAAACCCGTGCAGTGGGGACTGCTGCATGGGTTTTCCATAGAGCACAATTGTGCTCATTTTCGGCCGGTTTTTCAGACGGTCTAAAAAAACCGCAAACCGGCTGAAAAACCAGCCGAAAACCCGTGCAGTGGGGACATGCCCTAAGGCTTTGTCTACAACTCAACTGAAAAATACCGTCTGATTCGGGTTACAGATTCCGATGGTATTTTACAATCAGTTACCAGGATTGTTGGTGAGGATTTTGCAGTCGGCTTTCCGATGGCCTTTAACACTGAACTGCAGTAGAATCCTCCGTAATATGGTGGATTATAGAACATGTTCCATAAGCCGACAATAGAAAATCCATGCAGTGTAGACTACAGCTCGGATTTTCTATTGCTATCTATGGGCCACTGGTTACAGTCAGATTCGAAAGACCGAATCTGCTTAAAAATCCCACCAAAAACCAGTGCAGTGTAGACAAGGCCCAAGACTGGGCTGACGCTCTGCAGTACTGTTGTGATCACATCACGCTTTTTTATTTTTGCTGTGTTTTTCCCACAATTGCAGTATTTTGGTGCCATTTCAGAAAGCTACGCAAAAATCTCAACGTGTGCAGCCGCCCTGGGCGTTTCTGGTGAAGGAGGACGTCAACCAATATGGCTGCCAATACAATTCCTAGAGGGAGGTGTCACCCAGCTTTCCTAGATAAGGACACATCTAGTGCTTGTGTCAATAAGTCGGCAAAGGTTTGGAAAAGTGTGAACGGATATCACTAAAATCTGAATAAAACGTAAAAAAATGATTATTTTTTTTTCAAATTTCTTAAGGGGAAAGATACTTCTATGATTGACATAAAGAGTCGCTCTGTGCTGCACATAGAACAGGAGGTTTTGAGGGTGATCCAGGTTCATCCAGCAGGACAGCTCCTTGTAGGTTACTCCTGACTGCTCCCTCTGAACCCCCTAAGGAGCCCCCTGGTGACTCGCTCCGAGGGATCAGGGCGAGCCAGGAAACCATGCCAAGCCCATTAACATTACACAACTGCCTGGCTCCTCTTTGACGGCCCATAGAGAACTTCCAGGAACAATCGACCAGGTCAGAAACTTAGGTTTCCACCAATTCCTGAAGATTGTGTGAACGCAACAGAAAACAATGATCCGACCGATCAAATGATACAAGGTCCTGAAGAGGAGCAACCAATCCGGGGAGCACGGACAAACCTATGGCACCTTGTATGCAGGTCACAAGATCTAAACCAATGCTCCTCAATCTGACGCACAACTACAACTCCCAGCATGCCCTGACCCCTCAGATGCTGCGAAACCTTGTTGGACATTACATAGGTAGAGCTACTGCTGAGGGTCCAGGTTGTAGTTAGTGTTTAGATCAGTGTTCCCCACTCTGCATCTCTCCAGCTATGCAAAACTACAACTCCCAGCATGCCCTGACCCCTCAGATGCTGCAGAATTTTATTGGATATCATATATATGTAGAGCTACATTGAAAGTCCAGGATGCAGCAGGTGTTTAGATCAACCTGCAGAACCTCATTGGACGTCACATATGTAGTTCGATGTTAAGGGTTCAGGTTATAGTTAGTGTTTAGATCAGTGTTCCCCACTCTGCATCTCTCCAGCTATGCAAGACTACAACTCCCAGCATGTCCTGACACCTTAGATGCTGCAGAACCTCATTGGACGTCACATATGTAGAGCTACTTCTGAACGTCCAGGTTGCAGTAGGTGTTTAGATCAGTGTTCTCCAACCTGTTGCTCTCCAGTCAATGCAAAACTACAACTCCCAGCAGGCCCTGAGAGCTGCAGGCTGCCAGGCATGCTGGGAGTTGTAGTTTTGCAGCTGGAGAACACTGATCTAAACACCTACTGCAACCTGGACTTTCAGAAGTAGCTCTACATATGTGACGTCCAATGAGGTTCTGCAGCATCTAAGGTGTCAGGACATGCTGGGAGTTGTAGTCTTGCATAGCTGGAGAGATGCAGAGTGGGAAAAACTGATCTAAACACCAACTATAACCTGAACCCTTAACATCGAACTACATATGTGATGTCCAACGAGGTTCTGCACTATCCGACGTCGCATAGAACCCAACAGGCTACCAGAGAATGCTGGGAGTTGTAGTTATGTAATAGCTATAGAGCCACAGATTAGAGGAACACTGATTTAAACAAAAACTGCAACCTGGACCCTCAAAGTAGAACCACCTTTATGATGTCCTGCAGCATCTGAGGTCACAACTATCCAGCAGGGCATGCTGGGAGTTGTAGTTCTGCATCCGCCACACGTCGAGGGACACTGATCTAAACACTGACGCCAACCTGAACCTTTAAAGCAGAACTCGCTATGTGATGTCCAATGAGGTCCCAAGAACTGTGGAACCACAAGTCCCAGCGGACAGGACACAACTCATTGTTTCCAGTATGTTTTTCGCATTCTTCCAAAGAGGAGGAAGCGGAGACGTCACTCCCCGTCCACGAGCTGATGAAAGTATGTGCCCCCATCCCCTGTGTGATCGGTAGATCCCGGGATCACATGACCGCTCTATGTAGGTCAGTCGATCACGCGCGTCAGGCCAACCGCAGACGTCACCGCTTAGGGGACAATTTTATATTCTCCAAATCTTTAGTTCTGGATGAGCGCACGGTCTATATCCACCAAGAAGCAGGATTCTCCCGCTTGTCTATGGCGACTCCAGCTCCGATCTGCTCATACAACCCCACTGCCAGCACCAATCACTGGACTGCACATAATGCACTGATCCGAGTGACTGGGGAAACTTTTCTCAGCAGTTCCCAGTTGTTCTGGCCCCACACATCCAATCCAGATCGCATCGCATCGTACGACGCCGGTTGTATCGGCCCCTGGATCGGCAGCCGGGTTCTGTAATCAGGATCAGCCCGCTCCTGCCCTCCAACCAAATCCCTCCAGAGCGGGCACCAAGGTGACATCCCGGCGCCGCCCCCAGGCTCACCTGCTGGGACTGCTTAGCGGGGGGTAACTCTATCTCCATCATGATGGCCCGTAGCCCCGGCCGGGTGTCTCCTCCGTGAAGTGGTCGCAGTATGTCCTGGTGTCGCTGAGCCGCGCCCCCCGTGTTACTCTCCCGGACCGGTGACTCTCACTCCGTGCTCGGGACCGTCCGAAACGCTATGACGGGAAAGTCCTGGGCAACACTGCCGAAGTCGGCTGTCAAGCCCTCTCCACCAATCAGAGCGCGGCGTTCCTGTAGCCACGCCCACTGGTGATGACGCAAGGCATCACGATGCAGTGGGCGGGGCCGCGCACCGCCCACCACCCTCAGACCACGCCCCCTTCATTAACCCTTCTGCTGCTGGATGGATTTAGGCTCTTAGAAGCTTTTCTACTTTTTCTCTGCTCCTAAAATACACGGGAGGCATGAGGCCCCTCTGCCAGTGTGACTCTAATGCTCAGGAGGCATGAGGCCCCTCTGTCAGTGTGACTCTAATGCTCAGGAGGCATGAGGCCCCTCTGGCAGTGTGACTCTAATGCTCAGGAGGCCTGAGGCCCCTCTGCCAGTGTGACTCTAATGCTCAGGAGGCATGAAGCCCCTCTGTCAGTGTGACTCTAATGCTCAGGAGGCATGAGGCCCTCTTTCCAAATGTGACTCTAATGCTCAGGAGGCATTTTAGGCCCTCTGCCAGTGTGACTCTAATGCTCAGGGGGGCATGAGGCCCCTCTGTCAGGTTTTGACTCTAATGTCCGGGAGGCATGAGGCCCTCTGTCAGTGTGACTCTAATGCTCAGGAGGCATGAGGCCCCTCTGCCAGTGTGACTCTAATGCTCAGGAGGCATGAGGCCCCTCTGTCAGTGTGACTCTAATGCTCAGGAGGCATGAGGCCCCTCTGTCAGTGTGACTAATGCTCAGGAGGCATGAGGCCCCTGTCAGTGTGACTCTAATGCTCAGGAGGCATGAGGCCCCTCTCTCAGTGTGACACTAATGATCACCAGGCAAGAGCCCCCTCTGTCAGTGTGACTCTAATGCTCAGGAGGCCATTGGGCCCTCTGTCAGTGTGTCTCTAATGCTCAGGAGGCATGAGGCCCCTCTGTCAGTGTGACTCTAATGCTCAGGAGGCATGAGGCCCCTCTGCCAGTGTGACTCTAATGCTCAGGAGGCATGAGGCCCCTCTGTCAGTGTGACTAATGCTCAGGAGGCATGAGGCCCCTCTGCCAGTTTTTGGGGCTCTAATGCTTCAGGGAGGCATGAGGCCCCTCTGTCGTGGTGACTCTTAATGCTAAGAGGCATGAAGCCCCTCTGCCAGTGTGACTCTAATGCTCAGGAGGCATGAAGCCCCTCTGCCAGTGTGACTCTAATGCTCAAGAGGCATGAAGCCCCTCTGCCAGTGTGACTCTAATGCTCAGGAGGCATGAGGCCCCTCTGTCTGTGTGACTCTATTGCTCAGGAGGCATGAGTCCCCTTTGTCAGTGTGACTCTAATGCTCAGGAGGCATGAGGCCCCTCTGTCAGTGTGACTCTAATGCTCAGGTGTGTGGTCCTGCTGTCACCTACACCTATAGACTTGGATGATTAGGGAACAGGACATATAGAATGTGACAACTATAATATAAACAGCTAGGTTTTGTTCACCGGCGTAATGGCGGCGCGTACAGTACAGCCGCCATTACGCCGGGTGCTTTGGGAGTTGCACAAATACGCACGTACTCCCGCGGTGTGGGATGGGGGGGAGAGGGGGCGGAGCCCGCCGGCCTCATTGACATGCATTATTCACGGCGCGTATTCGCCACAAGTAATTGACATGTAACTTATCTCCCCGGGCGCACAGTACGATCGTATTGTACGAGCAGGGAGAGGAGGCATAATCCATAGTTCCCTATGAGAGCTATGGATTACTGTAAAACGGCTGTATACAGATGAGTGATGCTGGCTTGGCTAAATATCCCTTCTTGCTTTCCAAAGATGCAGTGGGTCAAAAGCAAATTGAGGATTGGTTACATCCAACAGAGGGCGCTAGAGCTTCTCAGCTCCTTTCCCATAATGCCTTGTGATATGCAGATGCTTCTTGGAGTGCAAAAAGGCAATTTCGAATCTCCACACGCCTATATATACGCTCTCCCTAAGGAGAGATCTTCCCTTTCTGTAATTATGGGGCACAGTTCTCCGCGTATTAAATGCAGTACGCCACGAAATACGAGGTGAAATGCGCCCCAAAATAAATCGTGTGAACATACCCTAAGAAGGTTCCAGAATGATTGGAGGGGGTGACAGGGCGCTGAAGAGCCATGCTATGGCTGTGGACCACTACTTTGTAACAATAGGTTGCTGACTTGGTCTCACGGATGCCTTCAGTGTATAGTGTGCCCCAAAAAATTATTCCTAGTAAGGGGGTGTTCCCACCATGGAGCCGGATGACATATTGCTAGGATACGCCCTCAAGGTCTGAGAGGTGCAGACAGGACTGGGACAAGGCGCCCTAGGCTAATAAGGCATATAGCGTCCCCTATGGAAAAATTAGCCCACGCCATATGTCTGTGCGCCTCCTTTTCTGCCTGGGATGAAGTGGCGCCTTAAGCGGTCACCTACCTTCACCTACCCGTTGTCCCAGCACTGGGTGCAGATCAGGGAACAGGCTCCTTAAAGATACGGATTAGAATGGAAACAAGGTCATGTTGTGTTCAGTAACGTTCATAGAACAAAATGGAGAGTCATGTGAAAGCTTTTGTAGTGCCCCAGAACAAGAGTACTTTCACCCTTTTGCTACTATGCAAAGCCATCAACACCTTACTATCCTGTCACCAGGGTTTATACTGTTATCTACTTTTAGACCATAGTTGCCAACTTTTGAAAATGGAAAAGCAGGAGATTAAAGAGGGCGGCGAGCATAGCGCGCCTCGGCAAAAATTTGCATGGACACGCCCATCTTTTTGTGTGCTGCGCCCCTTCAAAAAGCCACCCCCACTCCACCTAACTACATAATGGCTTTGGAAGAAAGCCAGGTAGATGCACTTATAGCCAGGTAGTAGCCCCCCATAACCAGGTAGTGCCCCTTAAAGTCAGGTAGATGCCCCCTTGTAGCAAGGTAGATGCCCCCTCTGTAGCTAGGTAGATGCCCCCCTTTGTTAGCCAGGTAGTTGCCCCCTTTAGTAGTCAGGTAGTTGCCCCCTTTAGTAGTCAGGTAGTTGCCCCCTTTAGTAGACAGGAAGGTAGTGCCCCCGTTAGTAGGTAGGTAGTGCCCCCTTTAGTAGCCAGCCAGGTAGGTAGTTGCTCCCTTTAGTAGCCAGCCAGGTAGTTGCCCCCTTTAGCAGCCAGCCAGGTAGTTGCCCCCATTGTCGCCAGCCCGGTAGTTGCCCCCATTGTAGCCAGCCAGGTATTGCCCCCATTGTAGCCGGCCAGGTAGTTGCCCCCATTGTAGCCAGCCAGGTATTGCCCCCATTGTAGCCAGCCAGGTAGTTGCCCCCATTGTAGCCAGCCAGGTATTGCCCCCATTGTAGCCAGCCAGGTAGTTGCCCCCATTGTAGCCAGCCAGGTAGACCCCCCCCCATTGTAGCCAGGCAGAGCCCCCCATGTAGTTAATAAAAATAAAATAATAAATTCCACTGACCTGACCAGGCTCCTGCAGCTCCGGCCAGGCTCCTGCCCGATCTCCTCAGCGACGCAGGGGGAATGAGAGCAGCCGCGCGTCATTTCCCCTGCGCCGCTGATCTGTGTGTACCGCGCACACAGACGCCGGACAGACAGGGGGAGGAGGGAGGAGGGGAGCGCTCCCTCCTGCCTCCTCCCCGCACAGTGAGACCGCGGGCGGGTGAGCGGACCCTGCGCTACTCCGGCGCCGTGGCCATTTAAAGGACCCCCGCCGCCTGCTGGCGGCGGGAGAAATGCCAACTCCCCCGGGAGGGCGGGGAGGACCCCAAATAGCGGGACCCCCCCCCGCCAAAAACGGGAGAGTTAGCATGTATGTTTTAGACTGTTTTATATTGTTAAACTCAGTTTAAATTATTATAATATGTTCCGCTTATCTGCACTCATATACGCTGTGGGAAAGGTTAACACATAGCCAGCTATGAGACTCTGAGACATGCCACCTATGGACTGAGAAGTTGGTAACGTTCCCCTTTGCTAGAAGATGCACAATTGAGATTTGGAGGGAAAATCTAAGACAGTGACCTTTGCATGGTCTGGAAAAGATGCTGAGTCATTCCCATGGGATAGAATGGAAGCTCTATACAAATGTGTGAGAGATGTGAGCCGCAACTGCTCTGTGATCGTACCAAAAGTCCAGCTTGACAGTGACTCAGTCCAAATACGGTCGCTCCGTATTTTATTGGCACACGTGCATTCCAGACAACGGCCATAGGTGAAAAAAAACGTGAACCAAAACAAACAAAATGAACTCCTGCTTGTCTGTGCACTGGCTAATACAGAGGTAATTATCCTCACTACACCTTAAATCCACCAGTGGCTGTATAGGAGATCTTGACTATCTCCTGCCTGCAACCTCTCAGGTCAAGCTCTTTTGCCTTGGGTAACAGCCACTCCTAGTCAGCTGACTGGCTGACTTATATAAGGCAGCCAAACTCTGGACTGGAAGATGTGGAGCAGTCACCCACCCAACACTGACTGCTCCCGGTAAGAGCCATCCCGGACTCAGCTATTTGCCAACAGCTATACTAGCTGTTAACCCCTTAATGACCTTGGGTGTATGAGTACGTCCCCGGGCCGCTAAGGGGCTTCGCAGGGGGATCGCTCCGCGACCCCCCCGCACCGCCGGCGGGTGTGAGCGGCATAACGCCGCTAACACCCGGCAGTAACAGCACCGGCGGGTGGCTCCGCCCGCTGGCGCGGTTTTACCCATCAGGCGCCGTGGCAAAGATGGCCGCGGCGTCTGAATTAACGTCGATCGGTGCCGCGCACCGATCGGTGCGGTGATCGGCATAAGCGCAGCTATGCTGCGCTGATCCGATCACCGGGCATTGTGGTGGGAGCCTTGTGAAGGCTCCCGTCACTTACCCTGGCCGGTTTGCCCCACTTCCGTCCGCAGAAGGAAGTGGGGAAACCGCCATCTTTGTACACCCTAATGCATTGCCTATGCAATGCATTAGGTTGTATTAACAATCGCGTCCCATAGTGGTCAAGTACCACAGGTGGCCTCAATGTTACAGTAAAAAAATAAATAAATAAAGTTTTAAAGTACAAAAAAAAAAAGTATTAAAAGTTCAAATCACCCCCCTTTCCCCATTTTACAAATAAAATCATTAAAATAATAAAAAAAGTTACACATATTTGGTATCGCCGCGTCCGAAAAAGTCCGATCTATAAAAATATAACATCATTTATCCCGTACGCTGAACACCGTAGAAGAAAAAAAATTCCAAACGCCAAAAGTGCGTTTTTTGGTCATTTTACGTCATTCAAAAAATGGAATAAAAATGATAAAAAAAAGTCGCATGCATTCCAAACTGCTAGCGATAAAAAGTACACTTCAGCCCGCAAAAAATTCCTCCTCACTGACGTCCGTATGTGTTAGTACAAAAAAGTTATTGGTCGCACAAAATGGCGCCGTGGCGCAAATTTCAAAAAAAAAATGTTTGGAATTTTTTTACGGTACCAAAACATAACGGAAACCCTACATGTTTGGTATTGCCGGATGCGTATCAACCTATAGAATACAGATAACACATTGTATTTACCGAAGATTGAACGCTGTAAAAGCAAAACCCCCGCAAACATGGCGAAAATAAAAAAAATTTCACAGTTTGTCCCACTTGGAATTTTTTTGCGGTTTCCCAGTATATTCTATGGTATAGTAAATAACACCATTAGAAAGTACATCTTGTCCCGCAAAATAAAAGCCCTCATGTGTCTATGTAGGTGGAAAAATAAAAAAGGTATGGCTTTCAGAAGGCGAGGAGGGAAAAAACGAACGTGTCACCCAAAAAAAACGCCGGGTCCTTAAGGGGTTAAACTGGCTACCAAAATGAGCTTTCCCAAATTTAAAGAGTCCTTTACAAAAACAAGGCGACATGCGATATTTTTTCATTTAACAGAAAGTTCCTATTTTTGAGCTAGAAACCCTGATATATTACTACCCTTGCAGCCTTTCGATCCTCTTACAGCGACCTTTTGATCCTATCTGATTAGGTTGGCCCCTTGTTCAGGTTCTGATTACTGAACACATCCTGAAGAGCGGTCGGAGCGTAGGGAAACCAACTCCCCACAGAAATATCTTACTGGGGGGGGAGGTAGGACAGCTGGCGTCTGGTGGTCCTTACTGACCTGGGATTAAACCTGTGTGTGTGTTCCCCAATGGCTGATTACACAATGAGATCTGTAACAGGCAGATGTGACCCCAGGTGTCTGTTATTATGGTCCCGATGAGTTTTGGGCACCTGGGTTTTGACCAGTACTTAAAAACTATAAGAGATCAGTTGCTTGTTCCTGATTATTTTTGTTCCTCTCGGTGTTATTAGTGAATATTATTTATGTTAACACTGCCTTGTTTTCCGGGCTGTACATTGGGGGGAAAACTTGTAAGACTAAGCAGGGATAAAAGGAAACAATGCACGCAAAAAGACCCCTCCTGCTCTTTACAACACAGGTTCATAGCCCTCTACACTCCTGATCAGCCCTCTCCTGCAACAGAACTAGGCAGGCACAAACGGGTTTAACTCTGGGAGCAAACCCCCTCCCCCCCGTAGAAAATTTCGTATGCCTGGCTATTGGGAGGGGGAGAGGAGCAGAAGAGACAGGGCAAGAAGCACCCCCTCTTCAACTTTCCAGGGGCACTGCAGGGTGAAAGCTCGTAATGAGCAACTCCTTTTAAAGGGGGTTTAAAAATTCCCAAATACATTCGCACGACAAAAAAAAAACGCTCCTACCCACCCCGGGGCCCGTACCCTTTTGACACGTAAATGCCACCTACCAGTTGGGGGGGACCATGCGGTTTTTTCTCCTTTGAAGTCGCTTGCCATCCGTTTTTCATTAGCATGGAGAAACCCCGAATTAACACCATTGCGACCTTTCCGGGTGCCATCTTACAAATTGAAATTGTAGCAATATTTTATGTAAATTTTTTGCTTTTCTACGCCATCCCTCCCATTAGAAGATTTTTAATTATAAGAACAGGCATCCCAAACTGCGGGGCCCCCCAGCGTAGGGAAACTACAACCCCATCATGCTTTATAAAAATCATAACAGGGGGCTGTGGGAGTTGTAGGTTCCCAACAGCTGGAGGCTGCAGTTTGAGGATGCCTGTTTTAGAATCTGCTTAAAGGCTAGCATCAGAGCCTAATGGTTCTGCGATAGAACCATGATTAGAGAGAGACTCCCGCCAAAAAGTGCAACTGGGCTGCCCCTAGGGCCCACAGGTGGAGTTGATTCTGGGGGTCCAGCAGCTGAGTTTCTGGGCCCACCGGTGGAGGTTTTTCTAAGGGCCCACACTACAGCTACTGTAAATGACTATACATGACTTCTGTACTCAGCCTCTTGCTTTTTGTCTCTCTTTCTATGTTTTTTTTTTTCCTCTTCAGAGGATGTATATTATTATTATTATTTATTTTAAAGCGCCATTGATTCCAGGGCGCTGTACATTCGAGGGGGTTACATACATTACATAAGTCAAACGAGTACAGTGATAAGGGATAATGTCAATTGGCACGACAGAGGGAGAGAGGACCCTACCCGCGAGGGCTTACAATCTACAAGGAGGGGGAAAGAGACAGGAGGTGAGGGGCAGACATGTTTGTGGAGGAAGTAGTGACAGCAAGGTTAGTGTAGGTTACAGGCAAGCCTGAAGAGATGGGTTTTCAGGTTGCTTTTGAAGCTGGTGAAAGTGGAGGAGAGTCTGATGTGTTGGGGCAGTGAGTTCCAGAGTGTGGGTGAAGCACGGGAGAAGTCTTGGGGATGGTTGTGTGAGAAGCTGATAAGGGGAGAGCAAAGGAGAAGGTCCTGTGAGGTTATCACCAATGGCAGATCTTGGGGGAAAAGAGGGACCAGGGACATTTGATTTCAACATGCCTATGCCCATGTAAGTATGTATATGCAGTAAAAAAAAATCTCCAAGTCTCCCATGCTCAGGGGCCCTCCGTGGCCCAGGCGAGCCTGCTGCCAATGTGCCTGTGTGACCAGAAGAGGATTCTGAAGTACTGAGTCAGAGATCCTGGGTCATCAACCCTTTGGCCTGGAAGCCAAACCAGACAACTGAGCCCCGGGCCCCGGGGACCCTTGTTTGGGGCCCAGCATACCCAGCCTTCTAACGGGGGGGAGGACCCCAGGCCCTTCCTCAGCACAGAGCCTGTGTCTAACGTTGAGGAGATTGGAGAAGCCGCTCAGTGTCTTACCTGAATTGTGTTTCACTTGAGTTCCTCCATTAAAGAACCGCGCTGGTTTACTGCGGATGCCTGACTCTCTGAACTTATTTGAAATTGGGGTGCACCACGCCAACTCTTCCATAGAGCAGTAACGTGGTGACACCGCAACGGTGTTTGGGGATTCCAGCGTAGAGATCGGCCACCCCAAACCTGAGCACTGCACTTGATCACCTCTCCATTTTCAGGGACCCGATAGACGTGGGACCCCAGAGATGGAACCTGCATCAGACTTTAATGGCATTTCCTAGAAATATTGAATCAAAGTCTATGGTGGAAACATCACTTTATAAACTACCCAAAGTCGAAAGCATAGATAAAACTTTCGCTAGTGAGAGCGATGTGCTGGAAACAGGGCAGGGCCCGGGGTGAAGGGTTAAAAAGGTAGGTCCTGCCTGGGAAACTTCATCCCAGGCAGAAAAGAGAGGACAAGGAGGTATCGAATAGACTGAATTTTCCATTGGAGGGGAGGGGGGAGCTATATCCCCTATTGGCCTAGGGCACCAGCATACATTGTCCCAGTCTTGATGAGAAGGGCACTTGCGGCTGTCCTCTCCATTCACTTTTATGGGAGCTCATGAATATAGTTGACCACACTCACTTGGCTATAATTGGACCTCCGATAAAAGTGAATGAGGAGGGCAGCCTCAATCTCTGCCCTCCTCCTTCTAATGCATGGTTGGCTCACAGATAGCTGACAGTTAACCCGCGGTGTCAACTTTACTTTGCAGCTACAGCTCAAAGGGGTTGCCCACCACAAGAAAATTCATTCAAAATGGGGATAGGCTGCAGAAATAGAAAAACAAATTAGATTTATCTGCCTGTCTTCAACCCCCGACGTTTATGGGCTCCCCAGAATTTGCTCCACTTCACTTTCAGATTCACATCACATCACTTACAAAGGAGTGTGACCCTCTATTGTGTGTGGGAACAAGAACACAGAGCTCCGGAACATTAGCAGCTGGGGACAGGTAGGTAAATATCACTTTTTTTCCCACCCTGGTCTCATTCACAATGAATTTTCTTCCACTGGACAAGCCCTTTAAGCAATAAAATATACCAACTGCAGCCCATCCCCCTTTGTAAGTCACCAAGATGATACAGCCGCTATTGGCTGTGGCATCAGGGGGGGTTTTAAAAAGCGCCCCCTTGCCCACCTGAGTGAGCACTGGCACCAAACGCTTCATTGCTAAGTCTTTGTGAGGCAGCAGCAGCTATGTAGTGAGGGGGCTTGGCGCTGCAACCTCTTTGGGCGCGTCCCCACGGCAGAAGATAAATACCAGTCGGTTTATCCGACGGGGGTGGTGGGTGGCGGATTTTCTCCACTCATCACGCCCTCCCCCTTCACATTTACATGCTCATATTCTGTCCGAAAACCGGTCGGAAGAATGTGCATGTTTAATACTTTTCGGGTGGCCCGCGGGCAGAAAAACCTCCGGGTGCAAAACCAAAAACCGTCTGAAAAACTGCCTGTAAAAACAGGTGCTGTGGGGACATGCCCTTTAGGTACGTCACTGGGTATGGAATTCATCCATACAAATCTACATATGTGTCATACAATTGATTAGAAAAACGGCCCGGGGTTTCCCTGTTTTTTTTTAGGGGATGCTGACACAGGTTCTAAGTCTGAATCTGGGTGAAAACCACATGAAGCTGGCATCCATTGTATTTATCTAGTGGGAATTCTCCCCATAGAGCAATGTCATGAAAGATATAAGTGACAGGCCAAAAACTGATGTGGTTTCCATGAGTATTAGGGCATGTCCCCCCCGGACAGGTTTTGGAGGGTTTTTTTTACCGCTTTGCGGTTTTTTAGACCCCTGAAAAAACCGGCCCAAAAAGAGCACAATGGTCTCTATGGAAAAAACCCCTGCCAGTCCCCACTGATGGGTTTTCCGCCCGCGGTTTTTTTTCCCTACGTGGGGCCCCCCAAAAACATTGAAATGCACAATCTTGTCCTTTCCCGACGGAATATGAACACCCCAATGGGAGGGGGGAGGGCTGTTCTCCGCTCATCGCGGAGAAGAAAAAGCCGCCCCCCCTGCGGCCGTGGGGACGACCGCAAAACCGGACAAATCTCGGCCGGATAAACCGACCGGTATTTGTCCGCTTCCGTGGGGACACAGCCTTACAAGTGCAGAGCACATTGGTAGGATGCAGATTCGCCCAGTTGAGTAGGTATCAAAAGTGAAAATCTGCAGCAGAAATCTGAGCGTGTGCCTTGGAATTCTGTCACAGATCCCACAGTGGATTTTTTGAAGTAAAAATACATTATGTTAACATAGCCTAAGGCCGTGTTCACACGGCTTATTCCCCGACGGATTTGTGAGTGCAATCCGGCTCACAAATCCGCCGTGAATAAGGGGCGGGTCGGGGGCGGGGCCGGAGTGCGGCGGGGGTGCCGCTCTCCGGCCCCATAGACTTGCATTATCCACGGCGCGTATTGCGCCGGGATAATGTGCATGTCACTTTCTCCCCGCCTGGCGGATTCGCCGAGCGGGGAGGAGCGACGGAATCCACTGTTCTCTATGAGAGCGTGGATTACCGTAATGACTCCGATGGATTGGCGCCGTACTGCAGCGCAAATCCGGCACGCAGTACAGCGCCAATCCGCGGCAAAATAAGCCATGTGAACGAGACCTAAAAGTATCTATTTAAAATAAAGAACACAGCAATATCAAGTTTTTAATACCCCAATTAATAACCTCACATCAGGCCTGAAAAGGCCTAAATGACCAGCTATATTTTTCAGGTTTATGTCCCTGCCTGTCAGTAGTCAGAAAAATGTGTTTTTTTGTTTCATTTGAGGATATACTCTATCTATCTATATGTGTGTATATATATATAACTGTGCAATTTATGAAATACATTTTCTAGCATTTTTTTTTATTACACCATTATTAAACGTTTCACGTTTTACACTTTCTTTTTTTTTTTTTTTTAGTGTGTGGATATAATCTCTGTACAATTATTTTAAATATTAAATATTTATTTATATTTTTTGCACTTTTTAAATTATCCCACTAAGGGATAAGTATTTTAAGCTTTAATATACACTTATAATATATTACCATACTCCTGTATGTATGTCATATGCTTTGTCAGTATGACACAGGCTGCTGTTTGGGCAATACACAGGGTGCCCTAACAGCTTACTTACTTTACAGATAGTCCTGTGGCTCTTTTAGGTCTCCAGGGCTGAATGTAAAGACATTCCCCAGTCTCCATTGGGCACTGTGAAACCCACTACTCACTACATTGATTCATCTCACCTCAGTCCTGTTTTCTTGGTTTCATTTTGAATTCAAGGGCGTGTTTACTGGCTTCTACTAGGCTGCAGTAGAAGCCAGGTCTGTAGCTATACAACCCTTGTGTCATCAGAGAGATTGAAAGGTTTTAAAATATAGCGACCTAGGGGCGCCCCAAAAAGAGGGGGAATTGGAATAGGACACATGGTTAAGGGGGATTATTGGAAAAATGACTTGTTTCTGCAAGTCTTTTTAAAATAAAAAACAATCCTTGTAGTGAGACAACCCCTTTTTAAATCATCAAAGTTAATTGTGCGGTTTAAAAAGCCCATGACCATCTGTTACTCAGAGGCTGCCATAAGGAGAAGTTAGTGATAGCTCTGTTCCTAGTGCAGCTGCGTCAAAGGTATCTTACTGTATAAACTGCACATCAGGCCTGTGATTGGTTGCAGTGTCGTGTCAATGTGACGTCATCAGCAAGGAGCAGTGGTGGCGCTGGAATGGAGCAGCTTTCATAGTGAGTAATATTTTTTCTATTTTAGCCCTGCCCCACCCAGCAGATACTTTTGAATATAATGGACTTGCCCTTTAAGGCCAGTTTTTAGAAGCCTGAACTTCCCCGGAGTAAAGAGAACGGGGGTCTTTTCTTGGCGGGGGAAACCATTGGGCACG
This sequence comes from Phyllomedusa bahiana, assembly GCA_025379985.1. Classification (NCBI taxonomy): domain Eukaryota; kingdom Metazoa; phylum Chordata; class Amphibia; order Anura; family Hylidae; genus Phyllomedusa; species Phyllomedusa bahiana. Next base: position 109,422 of record JAODAL010009010.1, read on the forward strand.
TATGGTTTGTCTTGGGGAACCTCCTTACACATTTAAAAGAAAAGATTTCCCTAATTTTTTAACAAAAAAATCAAACCGTGGAACTTAGAGACTAATCTGAAGATAAACCATAATCTTCTGCTGATTACAAAATTGTAAAACATTGAGAAAACATTCTAGGGTTCCATCGCTGAACCACAATTTTTTGCTGTTGTAAATTTAAATGGAAATGTAGCCACATTGATATTCTGATGTCATGGATCCATCTGAGAAGATGACATGGGAGATGTCTGGGCTGGTGAACCACCACTGATTTCCAGGATAAAAGCTCTCTATAGAGTGACCACATCCTTAGGCACTGCTCAGAGATTTCTGTTACATTCACCTTTGTGTACAGTGTTGGGTCTGATTTTCATTAACAGAGATCTCCGAGCGGTGCCAACGGCTGTGGTAACTCTAGAGAGACCTTTTGTTCTGTAAATGACTGTCGGCTGAGATCAGTAACCTCAGCAATGTGATCTCCTCAAAGGGACGATGCATCTATGGCAAATAATAACAGCAACATTTTGAGAATTAGGGAAGTTCTCTCCTCTTAAATAAATCATTACTATTAGTCCAATGTATTCTTTCTTTGTGGCCATTATACATAAGATACAATGAGCGTCATTGATCAAAACTGTCTAACAATAAGTCTTGGTTGCTGATAACAACCCATTAGAGCTGAAAAAATTAAAAACTGGGTTCTGATTGGTTGCTATGAGTAACAAAGACCATCTTACTGCGCACCATTAGGGCAGGTTTTTCAGACGTTTCTGAATGTCGTCTGTAAACCGCCTGTCAAACTTTATCACGGACCTCTATGGAAAATCTCTCTTACAAATCTGTGCAGTGGGGACCAGCCGGCAGTCCGAAAAACATAGAACATGTTCATTCTTCCGCCTGGTTTTTGGGCAAAATATGAACAAGTCTATGTGAAGGGGGAGGGCTTTTCTCTGCAAACAGTGGAGAAAAGCCATCACCCTGCGGCCGTGTGCACAGCCGCAAAATAGAGCAAATACTGGTAGGATAATCCGATCGGTATTTGCTCCCTGCTGTGGGGAAATGCCCTTACTCTCTCCGATAGACCCCTAAGCAATGAGATCATGGAGTGTTGATCAATTGCCATGGCTTCCATAGCCACCATGTTGGTACTTCTATTACTTCCTGCATGAGGAAGTAATGGTGCTGCCATCTTGGTACATCCTTATGCAATATTTATATAACACAGAAGCCTGTACAAGCAATTGAGCCCCTTAGTGTTCAAGTACCCTATGGAGACTGCTTGTATAACTAAAAAGTTTTAAAAGTATAAAAAAAAGAAAAAATTTTAAGTTCAAATAACCCCTATTTGCCATTTTACAAGTAAAAAAATGAAAAAGTTACACACAATTGGTATTGGCTTGTCTGTAAAAGTCAGATTTATTAAAATATAACATCATTTATCCCATATGCAGAACGCCGTAGAACAAAAAATATATAGGCAAACCTATGTTTTATTGGTCATTTAACATCCCACCAAAAATTGTAATAAAAAGTAATCAAAATGTTGCATCTATCCCAAAATTTTATCAATAAATGCTACACTTCAGCTCAAAAAACTTCACTTCAAAAAACGAGCACAGGTGCAAAAACAAAAAAGTTATTGGTCACAAAGAATGGCGCTGCAGCACAAATTTAAGAAATAGTAAGAGTCCTAAAAACATAACAAAAGCCCTATATACTTCGTTTCCCCGAATGTACCAACCTGCTGAATACAGATAACACATCATTGATACCAAAGAGTGAATGACATAAAAACAAAGCTCTTGCAAACATGACGCAAGTCCTTTTTTTCACTTTTTTCCCCAGTTTTTTTATCATTACCATTCTATGGTACGGTCAATGGCACCAATAAAAATTACATCTTGACCCTCAAAACAAAAGCCCTAATATGTCTATTTAGATGGAAAAATAAAAAAGTTATGGCTCTTGGAAGGCGGGAAGAAAAAAAATGAAGAGCCACAATATTATGACAATACGGCTGGGAGGGGTTAAATTGACAACCCCTTTGAGGAGTGATCGAACTGGCTGATTCTAAGAAATACCTAAGATAGGTCAATTTAACAAAGATGATTCATTTGAAAATCATTTCCAAAATACAGCGGAACAACTAGAATTAACAACTAATAAAAAAACTACTAACAGGAATCATGCTGTCATTGGAAAAACAGGGTAATGATAAGATCTGCATCTATTTAAACCAAAAGAATTATTAATGTCTCTAATTCTCTAAGCTTTCTTGGCAAGAGTTCATGGAATTTTTTATGTTAAACAATACTAATACAGCTTTACTTGTAAGAAGTTTCTAAGGCTCCCCCCACCCCGACGCGAAAAGCTCCCGTGCATGCTAAAAAAAAAACCATGCTTTTTTGGGGTGAAAATGATTGAAATTGCAGCCGTGCCCTGATGGATTAGGATGTTTGGGCTTGAATCCCTTGTTCCACTTGGAACATGGCATGTCCTCCAATTGGAAGTTGGGTTTGAAGATCAGCTCATTGTTTTTTAGGGAGTCATCCTGAATTCCTGAGAAAACCCTGCATATTTACACATCTATCAAACATCTATCAAACAATTATGGAGTATTATCACACATCGTTTTTTATGCAGTTTTCGGGGCAGATTCTGCACAAGACATGGTTTTTACTTGTTTATTTTCAGCGCTAATTCTGGTTACTGAAAAATAAATGACAATTTTTTTCAGTGAGTAAAATATCCATTAGAAACAATGAAGAGCTTTAAAATAACTTCAAAACACAATAATTTTTGCATGGGTTTTTATTAGTCCGCACCCAAAAAAAATGGCACAAAATTGAAACTCGAAATAAACCCCGCTGTAAAATCGGGGGAAAAAAAATTTTTTAAAAAAACGGGTTTCAAAACCTATCAAATCCTCTTCAAAAACTCGTCTGAAATTATGAGGCGGTTTTCAGACAGGTATTGCAAGCTGATTTCACCAAAAAATAAGCATCCGAATAAGCCGTGTGAACATTTCCTTAGGGTTTCGTTTCCCACGGTAAAACCCAAATACCGGGGGGGGGGTTGGCTGGTTTGGCGGGCTGTAGCTGAGCTCTGCTTAGGACTGAGCAGATAAAGGGGTGATTTTGCCTAAAATATGGGACCCAGATGGCAAAAGAAGAAGGAGAGAGCTGCCTCAACACCCTTGGACTCAGCGGTACCCATATTCAACTTCTTTGCTCCGCTGGCGGACTTGCCAGCTGCTTCACGAGCTCCGTCCCCGGGCGGGGGCCCCTCTTCCCCGGCGCGAAAAACCCCTCCCCCCGGGAGAGGCGTCGCCCGGCCCCCTCAGCAGGAGAGAAGCCGCAGTCACGCCGGCAAACGTCCAGCATTCCTGCCGACCTTCCAGCCCCAAACCCCGATCTGTACGCGCCTGGGGGGATGGCGGGGAAATCCGTGCGACACGTGACGCCGCCATTTCAAATGAAGGCGTTCGGGGTTTCCCCCCCACTGTCCTGCGGCTCCCCTCCCTATTGAAGCCCGCGTATCAGCCGCAATCCATGGCCCGGGAGTGCCCCCAGCTCCAACAGGGGGGAAACTTGGTCACCTTTGAAGGGGTTCCTGCCCGCCGGGGCCCTTCCTTTTAAAAAGGGGCCTCTGTGGCTCAGCTCACAGTTCTCTGAGCCCCCCTGCCTTGGCAGCTTAAATCAGGGGTTGGCTTTCAAATTTTAGGGGTCAGGATCAGGGGATGAAAAACCCACCCCGTCCCCGGGTGCACTTGCCCCTGACATGGGGAGAGGCGATCAACCGAGCCTGGAAGCATGCAGTCCACAGGGACACCGGGCATCCAGCCAAGGCCATGGGGTCCTTCCGTGGGTTCCTGCTGCCCCTGGACCCATCTGCCTGATCTCAAGGGACATTGTACCGTTTCTACCATTTCGCCTGAGGCCGCCTTTATGACGTCAAAACCACCCGGTTCAAGCGCTATTGACTTTGTTGCCTACTAAAAAGATCTAACGGCTTGGCACAAAATCTAAAAGCTGCCTGGCACAGGATTTACACGAATGAAATTAGATGTCCGTCCTTCAATCCAGAGGCAGTCCCTGGAATCCTTTAAGGATTTTGTCCAACACTCCATTGTATTCAGGGCCTCACTCTCAAAACAGAGGGCCCTCCAC